>JAPYYV010011619.1:0-22367 GCA_030522625.1 Copidosoma aretas | reverse complement strand
GTCGGGAATGTACTGTACTCCGCACTTCTTCTTCGGTGGTCGAATTTTATCTGCCGCTGCCGGTGCACGCGTGTACAATGTCGCATTGTACCTGCGGTGCATTGAATCCGTCGTCGGGTCGTGCCTTTTTCCAAGCTCGAGAGGGAATTTCGAGTTCGAGATCGGAACGGTGCATCCACCATGAATTATTCGCGTACCGTGAAATCTCCGGTTAAACTCTGATAAAGTTTTTTACGGGACGAAAACGTACTCGCGGAGCGTTAGGTAATGATAACATGTACGCCATACGCGCGGCGAAATTGAAACGTTCGCGTCATAACCATTGTCGTGCGATAAATCACCGTCCGAACGACTCTCGGTGTATATTAATTTTTTTTTTCGTTGAGATGAAACTGTCAAAGTTGATGAGCCCTGACGAATTTTAGACTTTCCCGCTTGATACTTTATTACCACTCGGGTGGTAGTAGCTGAGGAAACTGTAATACGATGAGACCATGTACGTAGATGAATGTAAGCAGTATGCCCAGAATCATCGGCTCTTTCGACGCAGAAAACGAAATCGAGGCCAGCGCGGCGATGCACTTGAATCCAAGGATTTTCCGGAACAAGTCTGCGCAGCGACGAGTAGTTGTGCTCGCCATTAAACTCGCGCGCGTTTTTTTATTGCTTGCAGGAGATTATGGTGTCGATAATTGTTCGGTTGTTACTCGGGTGAGCAGCGTGACTTTAAGTGCTAATGGGATGCATATTTTTAGAGAAGATCCCTGAAGTTGTCTGATTTTAATGGATTTGACGAAGACAAAAGGGTAATGATAGCCGTGCGACGATTCGAGCATAAAATTTCTGGAGCGCCTCTACAGGGTGCATATTTTAACGAATTCCAGAATTAAAAAAAAAACCTAAGTATTTGGGAGCAAAAAGTATGTTTGTGGATAAAAAATATATTCCAAAAAATGTAGTTTCTTTAAATATTAAAAGTGTTCTCTTATCAGTATAATTACAATGTTTTGCAATGAATATTTTCTTGATTAGAATTATATTTCTTGAAACTTATGGGATTCGAGTAAAGACCAGGTAATTCCTCCGCATCACTCGACTGTTTGTACTGAATTTCGCTTAGTTCGTGCTGTCGTTAATCAAAAGCGTGTCTTACTTCACTCGACTGTTTCTACTGAATTTAGTTTAGTGCCTCCGCTAATCAAAAGCTTGTCTTGCTTTGTTCGACTGTTTCTACTTAGTATTTCTAAGGTCTTCGCTCGTCAATGACTTGTCTTGCCTCACTCGACTGTTTCTACTGATTTTCGCGAATCAATGGCTCGTCTTGCTTCACTCGACTGTTTCTACTTTGTTTTTCTATGTATTTTTACGTCAACTGCTTGTCTTACTTCACTCGACTGTTTCTACTGAATTTCGTTTAGTGCCTTATCTAATCAATGGTTCGTCTTACTTCACTTGACTGTTTCTACTTAGTTTTGCAGGCGCTCGAGTTTTCAAATAAACTGCGACTAAAAAAATTATGGGATAATGCTTTGACTAACAGAAAATGAAACATAAAAAAATTCCTTTTTGTGCAGTATTAACTAAGTTCTCGCTTGGACGTTTATCATTAATCAATCGTAAGTATGGTAAAAAATGATTTTATATCTTACGGTTCAAGCATTACATCTGTAATTTAAAATGTCAATAAAGGAAACACACGATAAACTTAATTTTTCACTTTTAAACTCCACGTTTTGTTCAAGTGCTGGAAAATTTGGGCTCAATCGTACGATCCAAACCACCCCCATGATTGGATTTAAAATCGGTTCAACCCAAAAACAGACGATTGGTGCGTGGTCAAACTTTCTAATCTTGTAAAAATATAAGGTAGGTACACTGCCCAATACGAAAATGGCCCACGCGGCAATTTTTCATCCTCTTTTCACCGATCCACAGGTAAAACCACAAGATGCACTTTTACGATTCACCG
This sequence comes from Copidosoma aretas, assembly GCA_030522625.1. Taxonomy (NCBI): domain Eukaryota; kingdom Metazoa; phylum Arthropoda; class Insecta; order Hymenoptera; family Encyrtidae; genus Copidosoma; species Copidosoma aretas. The sequence goes on along the minus strand of JAPYYV010011619.1, from coordinate 20,398 downwards.
TATGTATATAATATCTCTGAAAGGCGTTTCGAGCATCTCTCTCTCTCTCTCTTCCGAGGATGGTGTATAATAAAAAGTGTATCCACCGCCCCGAGCCACTCCATGGCCGGAAGAGTCGAAGACGAAGGATTTCACGGTTATAATATTTTATACGCGCCGGTATATATGTAAGCTGGCTGGGCTGCACGGCGTAACAAGAGCGTTAAAGATTAACGAGGTAATGGGGCAGTGGCGGCAGAGGCGTGAGGCCGTGAGCCGGAGTATATACCTTCAGGTTATGATATATGTATATATACAATATGAATATGCACGTAAACTCTGGCACGGCAACTGCAGCTTCCGCGAAGAAAGTCAAAATTATTCCACCCGCGGAGGAAGATCTAATCCGCGGCTGCATTCGGTGAGAACAACCGAAGAGGAGAAAACACTGTCGAAAAAAAAAAGAAAAAAATTGTGAAAAACGAAGCAACGAGAAAAGTGACGGGCGTTGGTGCGTAATGGTTGCGTATACGGTACATGGGATGGGGCAAGAATCGGCTCGCAGGGACAGATTTTGAAGAAACATATCAGCCCGAGCGTATAATATATATACATATATACCACACGCGAGTACGGAGAGACGAACAAGAGGAGTTGCGCGGCCGGAGTTCCCTTTCGCCGGGGCGTCTGATTGATCGTTTTGCGGGGCCGATGCTATGGGACGAATACTGCACGGAGGGGCGTCGAAGGACATATATATATACACATGGGTGCGCGCAATGTGTGTATACAGACCGCACGTGAGAACTGGAACTTTGCGACACGATAATATCTGCCCATCGGTAATAACACGTATCGTGCACGTTGTACCCTGTGTATAATGCATCCTATACGCGATCACTCGCGTGATCAATCCACAACACCAGCGGCAGATCCCCCCATTACCGACCCTCGCTCCGCTCCGGATCGTTCGAATCGCGCCCCATCGTTATTTTCACGATTGCGGCTCGTCAAAGTATGCTTGCATACACTCGCGGCGAATACAAAGAGGATACACGCACGGGTAGGTGACACTATCATCGGGCGTGTGCCGCGCCGCGAGAGCCGGAGGAGGTTGAAGAAAGGCTGTCCGCTGAGTACGTACGCACAGTCGCTTTCTCGCTGCCGCCGCGGCGGTTCGGCCCTTCTAAAAAAGGAGCAAGGAAGCCTGCATGCAGGTACATATACACGCGTAGGAGACGAGGAGGAGGAGGAGGAGGAGAAAAAGGAGAATCGGAGATCGGATGAAAGTGAGCAGACACAACCGCGAGCGAGGCGGGGGCCCGGGGGGGGGGGGGGGACCGCCCGCGTTACGCAACGACGAGGGGGACAGACGCGGAGCACACTGCACGCGTGCAATAATACGAGCTCTCGTGCGAGTGCGCGCAAATAACGACACATCCCTCTCGCGGTGGTGCGTATCATGGTACGGTTGCGTGCGCGCGCGCATAGGATCGGCCGGCCATTTAGAGAGAGAGAGAGAGGGTGTATATACACTAAACTCTAATGCATATACGTACTCGCTCCAACTGTACCCTGCCCGTGTGTTGCGGCTCTCCGGGCGATAAATGGCCGACGCGAGCCGAGCCCCGGAGTAGCATGCAGATTTCAGCTCTCTACCATACGCTTGTACATTCAACTCTTGCGAAAGAGCGCGCGCGGCCGACGCGCCGCGCAACGGGGATCGAAGAGGGATCTGGAGCGACGCAATCGCCGCGCCACCGCCGCCGTTGCTGCGGCAGCTATTTTATATCATGTACTTGCCGCAGCAGCCGCGCATTCTCCTGTGTGCAGTTTAGTCGGTTGGTTGGTCATGGGTAGGGGTATATTATGCATCGTATACATCGGGCGAACGAAATGGGCTACGCCCACGTGAAATTCGCTGTTGTTGCTGTTCGCGTCTGTCTGTCCCGACTCGCCTCGTTTTGCCTCTAAAACTGCTCTCTCTCTCTCTGTCTGCTATACCTCCATGCATGTAGCCACCCCGATGGTACAGTATAATATACCGCCGTCACGTCTAGAGCCGAGTGAGCTCGACGCTCGAAAGCTCGTTATCCGCACCCTTCTCCTCCATATATATTATATATATATATATATGTATCTATTTCGTATCATCGAGTCGAATACTGTAAAGGAAAAGTCGACACTGGATTTAATTTGCATACGTCCTATCCGTCCTCTAATTGAAGTTTACCTTACCCATATATATGTATGCAAGCTACGTGACGGATAAAGTATATAACGTCGGGGGAGTTGGGTTTGGGGTTGGAGAACGAACGAAGGAGCAAAGGTACGAAATTCAGCGAGCAGTGTACACGTAGTTTCCATTGTCTTCTAATAGACGCTGCAAACTGAGTAATGGTTGATATAATGAGCCGTTGGTCGAGCAGCTACCGCTAACGCAAGCCGTAAGCACGGGGCGCATGAGTATTTTAATTGCGTACGTGATTTCGGAAAAAGGAGGTCGATCGGCTCGAGATTACAAGAGCAGCAGCAGCGGGTTTAGGGCGAGGCTGCAAGTTGGCTACCGATGCCAGGGTGTATATGTATACATAAGTACCTACCAACTCTTCTTCTTCTTCTCCTCTCAGATCTCCCGCTGCACAGCCAGCGTTCCAGTTCTCACGCCACGCGCCCGAGCTCGCGCCTGCCTTGAACTTATGGCGCTCGCTCATATTATTGTGCATCGTTACCTTATACCACGGGTTACGGAATACCTGGTGCTCTGTCTACCACTACAATGTATAGTGTATCGTTACTGCTGTAGCTGCACCATAATAATAATAATAATAATAATAATAATAATAATGATAATCCGTGTGGTATATATATACACCTGGTATACGCCCGGCGTAGAACACCCTCTATCTATACATACAACAACGCGATGCACGTGCGCGCGCGCACACCGAGATTCTGCTCGATCGTACAATATATATATATATACCTACGCTCCCTCTTGCACCACCACCCTCCTCCTTGCCGATCCCGCCCGATTTCCACCAGATATCCCCCGATCTCTGGCCGGCTCGTGCACTTTCATTTTTCATCCCGCGCTCCCACTCCTCGTCGATATTCAACGTCCAAAGCGTTCGCCGCTGATCGGTAAAATACCTACGCACGTACCTGTACACCCCCTTCATACGCGCGCGGGACGTCTCCACGGTATTATGTACCCGTACACGTCGCACGGGCCTGTGTCGTACGATAGCGATCCGTCCGTCGGCGCGGTCAATGACGAGCGCGCGCAGGAAGGGAGGAAACGAAGGGCCGAGGGGGGGGGGGGGTGACGTTATAAAAAAAGCCCGCGCCGGAAATCCGGCCCACCGCGGGCTGACAAGCGCGCCCCTGCAAAAACCCGGGTCGGTCGCTCGCGAGCCATCTCGGTGTACGTATATCATCATCATCGCTATAACCGCGTACACCCACACACGAGCGCGCGCGCGCGCGTGTCCGTGATTTATAGGACGATGGAGGAATTCGGCGGGCCGGGCGGAGCGGTCGCGCGCGCGCGATTAATTTATGCGGATGGGGGATACGGTATTACTGTACCAGAGTGGGGCAACCTTGCGATGCCGTAATAAACCGACGAGGAGTGAGCGCGCGCGCGCGGATTGATTGTACGTATTATATTAGACGGGCGCTCATGTGCCGTGGGCGTACTTGTATGTGTATACGTTCGGACGTGCGATCGACAATGTAGACGGGGACCGTACAGAACCCGAGCGTATAGGCGTATTATCTACGGAGCTATTCTTTTTTTTCCCCCTTTTTTTAACCAGGACTGCATCGATGAATGGCGGTGCGACGACGGCAAATATTATGATTATCCGTCGTGGTGGTGATCGCTTCCCTTTCCGCTCGACGTTACAACAATATTACAGAGCCAAGACGAAGACTATACAAGAGCCGTTGATGTGGAATACTGGACAAAAGACTGTAAATCCGCGGATGACCGAGAGCGATGGGAAGAATTTCTCGAAGAAATTGAGACGTCGCTGCTGAGCAGGAACAATGCTGTCGTTATGGAGGGGCAGCTCTCGCTCTTTGCTTGTTAATGGATGACAGAAAAGTATGTTTTTCCGATCTTGCCGTTTCTCTGTTGTGGCGAGGTAGCGGGGCGCTCTGTAATATATGTGGGCAGATACGTGATACATTACACGCGTTACCCTGCACTTTTCTGTGTACCTTTATTTTGCTCCGTCGGGTTAACACCTGCTGTTATTTACTTTCGTTTCGTTTTCGTGGGTTAGATGCACCGACTCTGTTATTGGGTCGAAAAGTAGAGGATCGATCGGTTTCAAACGGTTTAACGGTTCTGTGCTTTTCACGTTATCAGAAGAACTTTATAGAATCGAAGGGCACTTTTAAGAAGCAACTTGAATCACGATTTGATCATATTTTAGGACAGTAACGTGAAAATTACTTAAAATTAAAAATGTCAGGCAAGTATGAGCTGGTGAAAATTATAGTATAGCATATGCTTGAATTCGAACAAAATTTTCATCTGCAGATTGTCAGTAACTAGGGTCGTAAATGTATATATCATCTGTGAATAAGTTATTCATCATGCCATGAAAATAACAACATTATTACTCTGTTTTATGTTATGGAACGCTACGTGGCGTTGAAATACAACAGACACAGTGACAAAAATAACGGTACAGTTACGACAAAGGTGCAATAATTCCTGCAGTCTATGATAAAAATATCGACATTTTTGAAGGGAAAAAAAAACTCACCCTTTAACCGTGATACGTATGGCGTAAGCTCCGTGTTGACCGCTGAACATCAACTGAAAAGAGAAGAAGAGGAAATCATGTTGCAACAATAACGAAGGAAAACGAAAAATATCAAAATACGCAGCAACATCGATGGATACGAAAAAAAAGAAGAAAGAAGCGCGGCGTAGGTCAAGGCCGCGAGCACGGTAGACGAGGCGAGGATCGATCGGCCCAAGGCCGCGGATCCCTCGGATCGGCGCGGGAGATCGGGCCGCGGAAAAAAGTCCCGAGTCGCAATGACACGATTATCCGCGTCTGGCCTTCCCCGGCCGCAAAAGGCGCAATTCTGGGATAGAGACGAAGAGGAGGCCCCCGCGCGAAGGTGAGCGGCAGCCGAACGAGCGGAAGATCCGCGGACGCGGGGTTGCGCAGGGAAAGCCCGTGCACGGGCGTGATATAAAAATACGCGCGAGGCGGCCGCGCGAGCGCCGAAACGATGAACGCGTTGCGCAAGCCCGTCGCGCGGCTCATCCGCCTTGAGCGGCTCGGGCGGCCTTCTCGCGCCGGGGAGATGCGAAAGGAGAGGGATGAGCGAAAAAGCCGACGACGACTCGGGCGTGTGCGATCGAGCCGCGGCGGACCTTGGGGAGCGAGGAGAGGAAGGGCCGGTGCGCGCGTGTGGTGTTCTCGTCGCTGCTCTTTTGGGAGCCTGTATACATACGACGCAGGCCCGGCTCTCTCGCGGCTTCCTCCTGCAGCGCTGACCTCGTGCGAGGAGATGGGCGCGGGGAGAGGCCGGACGGTCTGATCGAGTGCAATCTCGCGAAAAGTGATTGTCGAAAAAAGTGAAAGTCGGCGGGCGTCTTTGGAACGCTCGAGAAGCTGTATCCTCTTTCTCGTACATAAATATAATGCACGGGACCTCGCGGGAGTCTCTCTGCCCATTTTTTCCCCCGACGCCCTGTTACGGCCAAATTGGGTGCCTCTGGGGCCAATTTTCTCTCCCCCCCCCCCCCCCCCCCCCCCATTATGTTTATATTGCTCTACCAAGCGCGCTCGTACTGGCGGAATCTTTGGTTTTTTTGTTTTTCTACTTCCCCTCAGCTTGCGACGAGCTCGTCCGGTTGTATTTTTACCGTTGGACGTTCCAACGATCAGAAAATTCGGGGTTCACGGTTATTGAAAATCACGAACATTATTTATTTATTTTACTTTGTTTAAGAAATTGCACGGGCTTCCGCCCATTTGCAAAATGCATCGAAAAATCATTGACAATTGACCGGTATAAAAGGACCACACCTCGCGACAAATCGATTTACGCAACTCTATATTCATCTCAAGCGAAATTCAGTGTACGCAAACCGAAAAGTTTATGCCAAGAGTGACAATTATTGTTTAACTTTGGAACCATCGCGGTATGTCTGATACGTTGGTTCTAAACTTGATAGATAAGACCTTAAAAACTTAAATAAGTGGGCATACTTTATCAGATCCAGGAGATTAAGAGTTGCACTTAATTTTAGTAAGTAAATATTTTCAGTGACTATGACAGGAGACTCGTTTCGGAGAACTCTATATAAAAAAAAAATGTTGCATTCAAACGAGAAATCAAATCGACCAAATTGTATTCAAAGATACAGGATGATTTTGATCAAAGAAGAAACAGTGACCTTCGGCAAGGTATCCACGTTTCCCGTGAATGCGTGAAAAATCTGCACCTATTCGCCACAGAGACGAGCGAACGACAGCAACAATGACGCGATCGCCGATCGGTTGCAGAAGAGGCGTTGGCCACAACCGCACACGCAGGCAGACGCGAGGAGAGGCGTCGAAAATAAAAGTGCGAAAGGAAAGGGAGGCGAGCGCACAATTAGCCGAACGGGCGAAGAAGAATGCGCATAGGTATATGTATACATTACAAACACATGTGCATGATCGGGAGGAGAAAGAATAAAGAGCCACACGCGCAGAGGTGCACACGTAACCGATGCTGATGGCGACATCCAGGCGTCCCGTCCTGCCCGCAGTCCATGAGCCGCCAATGGATCGGATCGAAACAATGCGGATGTCAGGCGGGGTGTGCGCTTTATGGGTACCTTTTCGGTCTCATTGAATTTTAAATGACAGCCGCGAGAGCGAGATTGACGCGGGAGTGTCGCTCGGATCTCTATCCCCCCCTCTCGCGCGCGTGTGCCAATCTCGGATGCGATGTACACAAACGCATATTGCACCGCACGAACGTTAGCGTTGGTACACACATATATATTTATACGCGTAGATTTATGTCCCCGTACGCATGCATCGTCGTAATAATGCGCGCGCGCGTAAGTACACAATCGAACTAATCATATGGTACAAGTATATTATGGGTGCAGCGCTCGAGACGCGTAAATCAACTGTATTTTCGGCATATTGTCGGGAACTCTCGATTATACTTGGTGTATAATACACGTCCCAAACTGTATCCCGATCACCTGCAACTATCCGCCGCCCATATGATTGTTTTCATCATACCATTCCACCGCACGATTACCCGATTATGCAAGCAGCAGATCCTTGTACAAAAGTGCGTCACTCATTTTAGTTCTCTCTCGCAGCATCGGACGAGCAATGAGCGCGCGAAAAGGATCCCGAGAATCTCGAGACGCCCATAAGTAGGTACCCGCGTACGGCTGGATGGATTTACAATCGACCGCGGACTGGAAGTGCGGCTACTTATAAATATGTACAAAGGCGTGTTACAGCCGAGAGTAAGACGGCACGGGACGGACGAGGGCCGGGTTATCTTTGCAGAGAGAGCATACTTTGAGCAACAGTACTCTGCGATGAAGGAGAGCCGAGGGAGGAAGGAGAGGTCTCGCGTCCGCGGCGCGCGAGAAAGGAGCCCGCGGTGTATCCCCCCCCCATACTCGCTCGATTCGGCCAGCAGCAGCGAAAGGGTCCACGCCCGTGCCTCGGGCTGTCGTCGCTCTCCTCTTTCGTTCCTTCGCCCGGTACGGAGGTGCTGTACAACAACAGCGGCAAAAGCGAGCCCCGCGCGAGCGCTCGCACCTACGCCGCGCTGCAGTGGTATCCGATGCACGGCGAGACGCATACCTACGCCTTTCGAATCGCCGCCCCCCCCTTCCAGCCGCCCGCGCCCGCCGAGCAAAACGAGTCTCGTTTTTTGTGTCCCCGGCGGGGGGGGGGGGGGGGGGAAAGGGCGGGGGGGGGGGGGGGGGGATCGCGTGTCCTTTGCAGGGAACGCGTTGGCGGTCGAGAGGGAAACTTTTGCACCTCTCGCGCACTGTGAGCAGATTGGAAAGTAAAATTTGCACCAGGCGGAAAGAATATTGAATTTTCGGACGGGGTGTGGTGGAATATGATTGTGATCAAGGTTTTCGGGTGCGAGTGAAATATTAATACGGCGAACCGGGGAAACTTTCACCGCGCGTCGACCGAACAGCTCGATCGCGTCATTATCACCGTATGAATAGGAGTCGATGAAAAACTTGACGGTACATATTCGGTTAATCTCCGTCTGTTGATTGACGAGAATCGTTAGCTTTTCGAGCTGTTTTCGGCCACTTTACTCCCTGCCCATGGGATATTTCGATGTGTGAAATAGAGATTTCTTAATTTAGTGTTTTGAATTTGTTTATTCTTTTTTCCGCGTCACGTGAGGTCCAAACTAGCCGGAAACTCTTGGGCCCGGCTCTATTGTTATTTTTAGAAAACACATATTAATTTAAAGGGGATTTTTACAAGTCTGCAAAAAAGCATTACCGTATTGGTACTTTTTCGGCAATTCTGAAGCCCCAAATAAGAATTTTTCAGCGAAATTTAGTTTGGTACGTATGCACACCAAAAGCCTTCGTACACTGTAGTCACTTAATTGATAATCTACCTCCAAGATTAGGGGCAAGATTACGATAATTAAATGACCGCTTGTTTTAATCAGCAGAACTATTTACGATGACACTACTAGCCGCATTTGAATTTCTAGTTGAAAAAAATTGGTCGATATGCTTGTTTGCCCTACTATAAAAATGGTAAAATCCAAATCTCAAAGAATGGACCACTTGGCCCTACTAATTATCAATCATTTGTCTTGTGCAATTCAAAAGGGTCAAAACTAAGCGTCACGATAAAAATGCCATGTACTCCCTCAAAATTTTTTTTTAATTATTATAAATGACTAGAAACCGTGCTAGACGGTGTAGATTATAAGAAAATACATATCTAAAAAATTAAAAAGTCAACCCATAGGCAGTATACATCGCTATAAATGAAATTTTTTAATGCCTCGCAGTGCGGTGTGGATTTTTTGGCCTGTTTTTCCATTCTACGGCCATAGCAAATATTTTTTCGACTTGATTTCAAAAGGATTGTCAAAAAAAAATTAGTTTACACTGTTTAAAAACCGCTGCCAATAAATTAGCACAAAGCTTCCTTAACAACATTATTCTGTAATCATAAAAAAAAAAAAAAAAAAAAATTAATTATTCGAATGATTTAAAATGTGGAAAGAAGCTATTTTCGTGCTCCATGTGATGTCGAATTATTTCAAGAAGAACATTATAATTTTTACCCGAATATTACACAAAATATTGCTAAAATTTTTTGAATCACAAATAATTGAACAAATAATTAGAACTTATTACTGAAATTGATATACGTGATATAACTATCTTGTAGTTCAAATAATATTGAATTATATAAAGCTATTCAATTATCTATAGAATATAACTATGATGAAATCGAATTTTAAATTTTTCACTCCAAAAATAGCAAAAACTGTTTTTTAGCATTAGATATGCCTGATTACATACACATACACACACACAGTTTTTTTTTACTGATACAAAGCTTCCTGTATGAGGAAGCAATAGTTTATGAACAGTATGCACGAGTGAAGTATGCTCCCTTATACCTTCGTATGCATATTATAATTGAGTTATTTCATGTTCATATGTTGTTTCCTCATCGAGGAAGCTTTGTATCGGTAAAAGATTAAGTTTTCTTGAAAATGTCAGGAATGTTTTTTAGTGTTTGTAATGAAAATAAATAATTTAAAAAAGATAACCCAATAACCCTGGCGTGATTTCGGGATAATTTACATAATCCAAGCGAGATTTCCGGATAACCCAATAACCCTGGCGAGATTTACGGATAATCCACATAACCCAGGCGAGATTTTCGGATAATCCAAGTAACCCGAATTAACTTATACCCCTTTTAACTTTTTTAAAGTTTGATCGGATGTTACGATTCAGAAATTCAAGTAATGTTTTTTTTCCTCACAAAGGTAAAAAAACCGTTTTTCAACCATAAAAATTGTTTTAAAAAACTTAATAAGGTATAACAATGAAAATCGTAGTATTTCTATAATAAAAACCAAATAAAATAACTTATGAAGATGATTGAAAATATAAAAAAAGCTTCTCTGAAGCTCTATCAGATGTTACTATTTTTTGACCATAAAAATCGTGATAAGATCCTTAATGAGGTATGAAAAGAACATTTTTTATGGACAGCTGAATGGATAAATGAAAAATTTATATAAATCTTTTTATCATCATAACTCTTCAATTTTTCACAGAGATATGAATATTCCACAAAAATATCAGTATTTTTTACTAAAAACTAAACAAAATATGTTATCGAAATAATTTAAATTGTAAAACAAAGCTATTTGAAAGCTCTATTAGATGTAACTATTTAGAAATTCGAATTTAATTTTTTTCACCATTAAATAAGTAAAAAAACCTGTTTTTTACCATAAAAATCGTTATAGAAACCTTAATAAGGTATGAAACTTAATTTTTTTTTTTGGAATCAATACATGGATATAAAAACAAATATTTTAAGCCTTGAATCATCGAAATCACTCTAGTAGTTTCTAAGATATGAGTGATTTCCCAAAAAAATCTCAGTATTTCTTTAATAAAAACTAAAAAAAATATGTCATCGAAATAATTTAAATTGTAAAACAAAGCTATTTTAAAGCTCTATTAGATGTTACTATTTAGACATTCAAATTTAATTTTTTTCACCCTTAGATAAGCAAAAATAGTATATTTCGTACGAGTTCGGAAAGGATTATATTTACGAACCGGGAAGTTTACGGCACGAGCCGAAGGCGAGGGCCGTAACGAGGTTCGTAAATAAGCCTTTACGCACGAGTTTCGAGTACTATTTTTCCGTCTGATAACCCAAAATCAAGCGGTGAAAGTGCTATTTTGAGGTTAGAAGACGGAAAACCTTTTTTTTACCATAAAAATCGTTATAAAAACCTTAATAAGGTATAAAACTTAAATTTTGTTTCCGAGCCGTCATAAGGATAAGAAAACAAAAAGTGTAAGCCCAGAATCATTGAAATCTACCATTGGGTTCCTGAGATATGACTGATTACATAGTGGACACACACACACACACACACACACACACACACATACACAGACGGACATTTTCTAAAAATGGTATTTTTCAGTTTAGACACTATATAAAAAATTTTTAACGTATTTCTAGAAAAATTTTTTTCTACCGATACAAAAATTTTTGGCTCAAAATAATAAAATGTGTTGTTTATAAACATAGGCTTCATGAAATATCGTAGTTTTTGTGAAATGACCCATGCACATTATTAAAAAATAGTCTGTTTTAGTTTCAATTGTTTGGCAATGATGTTACATTGGGGGAATGGGTTGTCAATTATTCGGCAATGTTTGTTAATTTATTCATGTGTATGTTATATGATAAAATAACTAAACATGAAGACATGATGGTAAAACTTATTATTTTATTGCATTATATATGCATACGTTGTTAAAAACTACTCTATGTAAGTTTTAAGTGTAATATAAGTCTACTCACGAGATATAATTCCTTATTTCTTATTTTGTTGTTGATTGCTTACTGCTCAGTATAATACGTGTTCGCTCGACGAATGACTAGATTACACTGTGAGCTTATTCAGCTGAGTGAGTCAGTGGTCAGTGACCTAGCCGAGCTGCGCACTCTATACTGCGCAATGAGTTGCGCCCGTCACCAGACACTTTGTTAACAGGGTTAATTAGTCATTCGTCGGGTGAACACGTATTATATGGAGCCGTAAACGATCAACAACAGACTTGGAAAGAAGAAAATTATATCTCGTGAGTAGATTTATCTTACACTTGGATCATAAATAGAGTAATTTTTAATAACGTATATGTATTAATACAAATTATATCATATAATAAGTAATAAAAGTAACACAGGAATAATGTATGCACAGTGTATTTTCAGTAATTTCAGTACATAATATATACATGAATCGTTTTACGAAAAATACACTGTTCAAAATCTGGTCAATTATAAACAGACAAAATCTGTGCGAAATTGAATAGACTGAATTGTGATTTACACAAATTTTTTGTATCCATCCTATTGTAAAGATACCTTGTACACAAACTTTGTGTGTTAAATATAACTATTTCGTGAACAAAAGTACACTTATTTTGTGTAATTTAAACCAATAATGTGTGTAAAATAGCAAATTACGCAAAATTTCTGGTTGTGCATACAAACGCAATATAGATTACACAATCCTTAGTTTCAACCTCTGTATTTATACGCGAATAGTTTTTTTATCGTCCCAAAATCGCTACGCATGCACAGAGAAGATGCATCTGAATAACTTTAGGAATTGCACGATAGAGGAAAATAAGAGAGAGAGAGAGAGGTAAAGAGGTCTATTTTCGTAGCAATGCCCGTTACTGCACGGTGAAGACGACTACTACTACTACTACTACCAAGAAGTACCCCGGGCATCCCGTGCTCTTCCTTGGCGTGGCCGGCGCGCATCGCACGCTATAATACGGACGTGGGGGGGGATAGGTAACGGTGCTCCGTTTGTAAAGTAATACTTCAATTAATGACAAGAACGCGCCTGGGCGCGGAGGCACGGCAACTAGGGTACCCACCACCACGCGAACCACGTATATATATATAATACGTGGCGAGAGTAAGCGTAAATGATGAGCAGAGCCTCGGCCCCGGCCATGGCTACGGGCTAACGGTAAACGTACAAAATGCAGATCGCCAGCGTCATCGGGGGGAGGGAAAATGCTTGTCGGCAATTTACTCCGTCTAGATCGTCAGTGGAGCAGGTGAGAGGGGGGGGGGGGGGCTGATTACGGCGCTTTGATGCCGGCGCATCTTCCCGGGGCGGCCGCGCCCGCGAGATCGTATCGGCCCACGGCATCTTCGGATCGCCGGCCGATCGAGTCCGCTGCTGTATATATGTATAGATATGTACAGAGGTATATACAGTACGCGCTACCGATTCCGCGCGCCTCCGATGATATAAGTGCATCCGAGCGAAAAAAGTTGCACCGGCCAGATTGGGATCTCCCTCTCGATCCATCTCTTCCCCGACCAGGCCTATGTAGCAGTGTGCGATGGCTGTGAGGCCGCGCCTCCGATCCTGTTACCGCAGTTGCCGTGCCTATACTACGAACCGTTTCGTTAGCCGATTCCCAAACTGGCCGCTAGCTGCCGGCTGCGAGCAAAAGTGGTCATAGAGAGCGGCTGGACGTTTCTCGGAGTCTCTGAAACCCCGCGCGTGTTCGTATCGGCTGTGTATACATATATGTGATGGAGGCTGAGGCCCTCGATCATCATCCGAACAGCGCGCGGTCGGCTCCAAAACTGGAGGACCATCGAGTTGCGCTGGGTATCGTTTCGCTGGTAGAATCGGCGAACGAGGAGGTGGATTTTTTCAAAAGATTAATTGGCTTTATTACATTATCTTTCGTTATTTTCAAGATTACAAATTTATGTTTGATATGCGTGAACACTAGAATTACTTTTGCTCAACGCGATACTTAGCTAGGGAGGATCACTATAAATGTAAGATCGTCGGCCCGATACATCCCATATTTCTCATGAAGATATATAGGGATGAAAGATTATAATGATGATTATATGAATGAGCTAATTTGAGTAATCAGAAGATGCAAAACTGTCATCCTCAGGGAATAAACACAAAATTTTCGTACGTCGCGTTTTTCACTGAGAGGCACTTTTCACATACATCCGCACGTGTTCTTTCTTCGGCACTCGTAAGCTAATCTAATGCTGAAATGATTGCGTCACTACACATTATTTTCTTTTACTCGTGTCATTTTATGCGAGAAGAGAAAAAGAAGCTGGAGCCCGGAGGAGAGCTATCGCGATGGCACCGCTGGCATTCCAGTTTCAAACTGTCTTCATTTTTCATCCCTATGACACGAATTCGCGACGAACAACTGTATTTTGTGTTTTACATTTGATATATAAACGTCGTACACGTACACGACTGTAGGCTAGTACTGAAACAATAAAACAACGAGAATACATGATGTGTACATCGTATCAGCACCACTGTAATAGTGGGCTCCTTCCCCCGATAAACAGTATAATAATGTATTTTCAGAACGTCAACGTCTTCATGATCGTCGCGCAGATGGTAGAAGCGAAATTCCTCTATGAAAATGGATTCGGCATCGCTGATCGAATAAATTTGTACGGAGCGGGAGAAAAAACGGTAAAAAGAGCGAGAAAGCGCGGCCGGCGATCGATCTGATTGATACGGGGCGAAAGAAGAAGGCAGTGGGGGGTGGGGACACACAGAGAGTACGGGAAACGGAAAATGGAAATCCATTGTGCGGCCTTCGCGTGGACAGATATATATATATATATATATGTATATGCAGCGGGGCAGCAGTAGCAGCAGCAGCAGCAGCATCATCGGCCCAGCCGATCTAAATTCATGAGATTCTCCCGGGGAGAAGCGCGCATGCGCCAAATCTGGGTCACACCGCGTATACATATATATATAGATACAATTCCACAGATATCGCGTGTACATATATAGTATGTACCGAAATATATACCGCTACCGCCGCGCTCCGTACACTATGTAACATACACACTTTTGCTCATCTCTCTCGCTCTCCTTCTGATAGATGAACCTGTTTTTTCCTTCCCTTTGTTTTTTTTTGCCCGTTCGTTCTACTACTTTTAACGCGCAATCGAGTCATCGGCCGTACATATACCTGCTGCGTAACGCCGCCGTGCTGTATATACTGCACACGTTGCGGTTCGCCCGATGGGAAGAAAAAAAAAACCTTGCTTTCTACACCCTGCAAACGCTCTATACGTACGGGTACTATTTCGTGGGTATTATACAGCGAGGAATTTCGAGAGGCGCAGAAAAACGGGAGATCATACACCAACTTCTCCTCTCCGCGCCTCGAGTCCCGGTGCGCTCGGTCCGAGTTTTACGCTCCGCAGTATGTTATACGGCTCCAAATTGGACACTGGAGATCGAACGGTATACGCGAATGTATATACACAACGCGCGGACGCTTCGATTCCTCCCGGTATGTTACAACCATGATAAAACAGGAGTAGTACGACACATAACGTCGTTTATCCGTCGGATCGAACATCGAAGTAGGCACAGCGCGGATCGGCGATGATATATTGTGTACCGAATAATAGGTGCACACATAATAGGCACTAACTACACCTGGTACTACTGCACATACCTCGTACACCACAAGAGTCATAATGTACAGCTGAGCTACGACTCTGCATGAGCGCGCGTACAATACTTACTTTCTTCGGTGCCCTCGGCGCTCCCGATCCCGATGTTGTTATCTCATGCGCTCCTCTGCTGTACATATATAGAGGCTCGCCCTTAGCTAGCGCTCCGTACATGAAACATCGGGTGCCATGGTACAAAACAACCTTTCCCTCTAGGACGCGACGTTATGCAAATTCCGCTCTCCGAGCGATGATTTGACTCACGAGGGGAGGATGGCCCCGGGCTTCTGGTTGTTACCGATCGATCAGCTTTACATCAAATTATGTAGCTGCTCGTCTACCATCACGCTCAGCCCCTCCGGCTCTTTGGCTCTCCGGACGCTCTGTTCTCTCGCCTTGACGTTTCGAATATTGTGGATACGTAACCATGCATATATACAGAACCATAGGTTTGCCTATCGGTCCATTCGATAAATTTGAATCCCCCATCCCTGGACGTTGGGTTACGTTTTCCCGCTCCTCGTATATCCGATCCGAAGAGTTTCTCCGAGAGCCCTTCGATCCGTTTCCTTGTTCATCATCCGCATGCACCATGCACGCATAAACACGTCGGAAAAGGTTCTCCGCGCCTCAAACTGCGGCGTGGAATATGCACACGTCAAACGCTGATGGAGTACACCGCTCCGGAAGCGTAGGAGGCGCGGGGGCCGGCGGATTAATTCAAGAAAGTGAGAACGAGCCCGGAACGGCCCCGGGGCCCGCGGCGGCAGGAGACGAGGATGGCCGTCGTGATTGCCCCGAGAG
The DNA here is from genome assembly GCA_030522625.1 of Copidosoma aretas. Taxonomy (NCBI): domain Eukaryota; kingdom Metazoa; phylum Arthropoda; class Insecta; order Hymenoptera; family Encyrtidae; genus Copidosoma; species Copidosoma aretas. The sequence goes on along the minus strand of JAPYYV010011619.1, from coordinate 4,298 downwards.
GGGAAAGGCGTGTCGAGGGAATAACCGACCGCCGAGCCTTGTCGTACGTTCCGTTCGCCTCTTCCGCTCCTCCGCGAAATTCGAAGATCTCCCGGGGAACGATGAATCATCCTCGGAGCGATTTTCGCGCGCTCGCCGATCCAGCCTTGGGGTGCTGTGCGATCTCACCCGGTTGTCGGGGGCCCGAAAGCAAGAGTTGTACGAAGCTGTGTAAAGATCGGAGGAGGAGGAGGAGGAGGAGGAGGGTGAAAAATAATACATTTCGCAAGACAGAGATGCACAAAAATGATAGAGAGAGAGAGAGAGAGAGAGAGAGCGATCGATACCGGGAGATAGGCGGCGTTCGCACTCGGTCGGCCAGTCGTCCTTGGAACATATCGCTGCAACGTAGCCGGCACCACTCGGCGAAATAATGAATAGAAGCGTTCGAACGTTATTATATCTCGGCCGGAGCGCGGGGTTTACATTGTACACAAGTACCTATATACCTCTCGGGTCTCGCCGGATCGGGCCGAGTGCTGTATATTAATGTACACGCGCAGTGCAGTGTGCACGGGATACAACATACAAGGAGTATCGAGTCGGTTCGGGCCGGAACCCGGCGGCCGCCGCTAAGTAAGCGCGATACAGAGCACGGGTACAAATATACATCGCAAGTAATACTATACGCTGAAACAATGAGTGTGTGGGTAACTGGGGCGGAGTTGGGTTGCATCACTGCGCTGATCGTGCTGCTGCTGCTCCGTTCTATCAAACGTTGTGCACGGGGTATGTGTGTGTGTGTGTGTGCGCGGCTTGCAATGCACATGGGCGTGGAAGAAGGGAGCCCTAACGGGCGTGCTTTAAAAGAACCTCGTTCTCACATCCGCGTCCTGGGCGCCAGAGGCTACGTGTACTTATACATCGCGCAACTTCTTTGTACATTGGGCGCGGATGCAGGGGGCAATGAGAAACGCGAGCAGAGTGCGGAGTGCATTTTTCAAAGCATCATTATTGGGGACCGATTCGTGGCGATGTCGAGAGTGCTCGGTTTCCGATAAAACAAGCCACGAGTGTACGGATGAGGCTGTAATGTATGCATGTATGAGCAAAAAATGCGACCGTAAAAAATGTCACGTGCACTTTTTTAGCGATAAATCATCGTATTATTGCGCTCTGCATCCAGCTGGGATTCATTAATCACGGGCTATTGAATCGGTGAACATTTTTTTCGCGTCTTCACTCGGTACAGTGTTAACAGATATCCAATCGCATGTGTTTCAAATTACGTCTGCTATTGTATCAGAACGCCGTTGGTATAATAAAGAATCGTGTACAGCAACAGTTATTGCGTCTTCCTAAAAATTAGACATTCGATATTCTTTAATCGGCAGTTTAAAATGTTCATTGAGGAAAAAATCTTGAGTGACTCTACTGTACTGACCTAATAAAAAATCGGTTTTTTCATAGAGAGATTAGCAAATGAACGTTCGACAGTAAAAAGGATATGAAATAAATCTGTTTACTGGCACAAGAATGAGAAATTTCAATTCAACGACAAACCGTTGAACGCTTTTTGCAATCATATCCGTTCTCTCGAAGATGAAATGGATGAATTATGTTCTTCAATGCAGAGACTAAACCGGTAAAATAGTTTTTTGCTCATCACAATAAAGTGGACTTTCCAAGACAAAACGTTAAATAAAAAAAAAAAAAAAAGTCATTGCTCCGAATATATAGGTTTTTTCGTATTTCCCATTTTTCTATAGAATGTCATCCTCTTGCCTCGAACGACGAGAAATAGTTTGACAGCACCTTACCCTCCTGTTTGACATACTAGAACAGAGTATCAGCAAAAAAAAACTTGTGCACCTCAAAAATACCATCCGTCCGTACGGAACATGGCGTGTGTCGCAACGACACTTTCTACTGTAATGATAAATGCATCAGTCACGCCTTGCACGCAAAAGCGTGGACCACTTGTTCCTCTCGTAGGCCAATGCAGAATATAATCCATAACGCAACCAACTCTGTACACCAGATGTCTGTATACGTATTATACACCTACCGCGTATCGTAAGCACGGGCCCAGACTACCGTAATAATATACCCTGGTCCGCCTGTCCGCGCAAAAAATAACCGCCACTCATCCCCCAGCCCGTCCGCGGAGCGCGTAACCACGTAAAGGAGAACGGCATTATACTCCGGGACAATAACAACGCCACCGCGGCGGCGCTGCAAAGCGTAATATGGTTTCTCGACCGCTCGCAAAAACCGACCGGGCCCCCCCGCTCTAGGCGCGCTCTGTTTTTCAATTTTTTTTTCCCCCCCAGTCGCAATCTCCGGATGACTCGGCGCGAACGGACGCGGCTTTCTCGCGGTCTCCGGTACGACTGATGTTTGCGGGGGGGGGGGGGGGGGGGCGCACACAGCAGGAGACGGCGGGGGGGCAACAAAAAAAAAAGAAAAAAAAAAAAGAGCCGACCGACCGATGTAACGACGACGACGACGAAGAGTCGCGCGCGCCAACACCGTTATCGGCGTATCCGGTCGTCCTGCGGGAGAGCGAGTCGGGCTGTATACAGAACAGCAGAGCGGAGCGAGGTGTACCTATACGTTACGTATGCCCAGCACATGCGTGCAGTTCTCCATGCATGTGCAGGCATACAATACGTACAAGAGGCAGCACGTGGAGGAGCCGCTCTCGGACGATGGTCACGTTGCTGGCAGCAGAAGCCGGGCACGCCCCGCTCGGCCGGCCAGCCGCGTAGTCGCGCATGCATGAGCAACTGATAACACCCACCACCACCACCACCACCACCACCGTGTCCTGTCCCGTGAGCGTGCACTTTTCCGCGGGGCCGCTTTCGCAACGCGCTCTCGCTCGGCACGACGCTATTAGGGGGTATATATATTGTACGCGCGGGCCGTGGCCAGCTCGGCCGCCGCCACCTCCTGACGCCGATCAGCCTTTCTTTTCTTCTCTCCTCCTCCTGCAGCGCCAGCGGCAGGATCCATTCTCATTCTCGCGTGCCCCAGCCGTGCATTCGCGCGCGCGCGTACGGGGTTGAACCGCGTATATGTATACATGTATACGGCCGCCTCCGATTATTGCTTCATTCGCGGCAGAAACCACCACCGCCCGTGCGCTCGCTGTACCGTTTCTCTCTCTCTCTCGCCGCTGCTCATGTGTGGACCATGTGATGCGGATGGAAAGAAAAAATATATATATCGGGCCCACTGCCGCGGCCACTGATAAAATCGTGTACGGTATGATACACCTTGCCTTCGTTGTTCACGTGCCCCGGCTTGCAAGGGCCTTTTTTTTTCTTCTTCTTCTTCTTCTTCCCCCGCCAGGGTAAAAACAATGTGTGCACACGTGTGCGGTACACGGGGCCGCTCTTGCGTTCGGACGAGGGGGAAGAAAAAAACGACGCGCACTGTAATGCACACACGTATATATAGGTTCGCGACAGCCTTGACTGTTGTTAATATTGTACTTTGTGGGTATACGGTACCGATCGATCGGTATCTCGCCGGGGCGCGTTTGGAAATACAACGGGGTTTCCAGTGCCCGTCGTTTGCCACCCCCTTGAGAGGGTTTTTTGCGTGCCGGCTGATCAAATGTACAGTCGCGAATGCGTGCGCCGGGCCCGCTATTGCATTGGATAATTGTTTTGTCAACGTATATTTAATGATTCATGGAGCAAAACGTCCTTGCTCTCGCGCTAGAAGTATGCGCAAAAAAAAAAAGCTCGGAAGCTTCGTTTGGAAGCTCCCACACCGGGAACAGGAAAAAGTGGCGCTCGTGGCATCTGCTTGCAGAGGGAAATTTTGTGCAACGTAGGGTTCGAGGGATCTCGATTTGTATCTATAATCATAGTCAACGAAAACCACTGGCTTACCCCTAAAATCGATGTTTAAAGTCGACGGGCTTAAGGAGGTTGACTACTGTGGGTGGGGGGTGCGAGAGAGAGCGAGCGAATCTTTTTTTTTTTTGTAGCATTTGGCATTACTGTTTTCATGAGCTGAGAGTCGGTCTGCTATCGTATTAGATATATGTATAATATAATGTAAACACGAAATCAGTTGATTTGTTAATAATATCGTCAAAAATGAGTGGAATTGAAAAAAGATACTATTGGAAAAAAGAAATCATGAAAAGATTGAATATTCCAAAAGAAACGGTAACAAGTAACATACCTTCTTGGAAAGAAGAAAATAAAAAAAAGAATTTTAATGAAGATTTACCAAATAAAATTAAAGAAACTAGTTTATTAAACAACTGGACATCTTTAGCAAAAAAAAAAAAAAATTAT
>JAPYYV010011618.1:0-18984 GCA_030522625.1 Copidosoma aretas | reverse complement strand
GAGTAGAATCTGGGTAGAGGTGTCGAAACCATCTAGCGGGCGAAGTGGGAAGCTTGGTGTGTTCGTGCGATTTGGGCGCGAGGAGGTCGAGTCGCCACAAGTTTAGCAAGTAAAATGTGTTGGCAATTGGCATGTTGGCAACAATGTCCTTTTGAATTTGAAATCTCGCAAACGGCTGTTACGTCGTCAGTCACGACAGTCAGTCGTCAGATTATCTCTGGTAGTGTGTAGTGTCCAGCATATATAATTTTCTTTCGGGACCGTGAAAATCGTAAAAATGGAAGTGTTCAAGACTCCCACAACCAAAAGATTCAAGAGCAGAGTGACAGATAATCCAGATTTCCAAACTCCCATAAAAATTCCGCCCTCGCCTTTTCTCAAACAGATAGGTTACGGTTGTGGTCAGTAACGTTATGTTTATTTTTTACTGTAATGAGTATTTAACTAAGTACTTGTTCATTTATTCGTTGCTTGCATACAGGAGTAAATGTATTTACGCTGGAAAGGTCTCCAAGAGTCGGGTTTGCTAGATCACCATGGGCTATCAAAAAGAGGAACAAGAATCTTATCAAAGACGCAAGATACATTGCCAGATTGCAGTCTGAAGCTGACATACTCAAAAAATTGACTCACCCCAACATCATTGGGTTCAGGGGTCTCACTTATGAAGCCAGTGGTGAACCATGCCTTGTAATGGAAAAACTAGATATCTCTTTGGGTAAATAAGTTGAAAGTTTCTTTCTGTGAACTTTAAATACTTTATCAATGTGTATCTTTACAGGAGACCTAATCGAGGAAAAGGTTGAGGGAGGAGATATGCAATTTCCAGCTAATGAAATATTGAAAATTGGCTTTGAAATAGCGAAAGGCTTAGAATATCTGCATCATACAGCTTATATACTTCATGGTGACATGAAAAGTTTTAATGTTCTTCTATCGAGGGACTACAAATTTGTTAAAATCTGCGACTTTGGTGTTTCCATGCCATTAACAAAAGATCTTGAGATTGACTGTGAAAGTGATTACATCGGCACTCCATGTTGGACAGCCCCAGAAATTCTTAATGGTGACAGTACAAATTATATTAATTTACAATTGAGTACGTTTGTTAAAATAACCATTTATTAAATTGCAGTTGATGGGCCCATCACGAACAAGGCCGATATGTGGTCTTATGGCTTGGTGTTATGGGAAATGATAGCGCTGTCACCTCCACATCATAGTTATCCAGAAGAAGATTCAATGAACATGTCTGATGATTCAGTGCTTGAGTGTAAAAATATGAACGTTAGCCAAGATAGTGAAATGGAGGACAGTTTCATCCAAAGCTTGAACGATCCTGACAGTAGCAAATATGGTGAGCAATTTTTGCCATAAATATTGACTCAATTACCTTTTCAGTCCATCTAAAAAATGTGTTTATCTCCAAATATGTAGGAACCAGACCTCCATTACCTGCAATCGATCTTGGCCCGGAGTACAGCAAAGTATTGGAGTTATTTTACGCTTGTACTGATACAGATTACAAGACTAGGCCTAGTGCGAAAGGTGTTGTTATGTTTTTCAATAATTATGTCTACAATGTGTCTAAGAAAGCGTGACAAGTGACAATGAGGATTCAAACAGCTAAATTTAGATTATTTTGGATGTATGACACACTTACACAATGGCTGTGTAAAATAAATTTGTATACTGTGATCTGAGAGTGAAATATAGATTTTTTTTTACAAAAACTCGACGTAAGTTTAACAATTTTTTTTTTACATTTGATTTATACAAAAATTTCCACATGCTCACAATGTTAATGAAAATTAGCTGAGCGTCATCACTAAAAATAGCACGATCACAATGATGCACAGAATTACGGCTATTATAATTTTTCTCTAAAATGAAAAAAATATTAAACTTAAAATTTTGGATTGTGCTCGTAAACTTTGAATTTTAAACATTTACCTTTCTAAGTTTATGTCTTCGTTGTTCTGCTTTCGAAAGTTTACCGCGACCACCATCAACATCGGTGGTTGCTCTATTTGCAAACATTTCAACGCAATCCACTTGATCGCCCTGAAAACGATAAATTATTTAAAAAAATTTATCAATGACAAACAAAATTTCATACCAAATCGACATACTTGCTGTTCTATTAATAAAGCCATTTCAAGAAAAACATCTTTGACCTCAGTCACAGATTTCTCCACTTTTTGTAGTTCAACGTGTCTTGTTTGTATATCTGACAACTGTTGTTGCGCAATCTTAGTTTCTATCAATATCTACGAATATAAGTTGCTTCCATTATTAACAGAGGTGACCATATTTTATAGAAAAGGCAAAAGCACTTACATTATCTACAAATAAACTAGTTTCTTGCGAATCGAGCAAATCATCCAGTTCTTCGTTTGTGATCTGTTTATTTACTGACAACAATCGATAATTTAATGAAACTGAACATTATTCTTTTTTTTAAACTGTAATGATTATAAACTGCTTACCCAAACGTCTCTGTTGCTGCAAAAGTGACGAACGTTTTCCGTGGTATCGTAACAAGTTTTCGTTATAATCTTGCATTACATCGGAATACATTTTGTACATCGTTTCGTACTGTAAGCTTCTAATTCTATGATACATCGATCCGTCTCGGGCAGTTTTGAACGTGAGATTGTTGACATTTTGGGCATCCTTTCCTAGTTCTGGATCAATATCATATCATTCGCAATCAATTACTTAATATTAATTAAACATTTGGACTGCAGCGACAAGTTTAAAAAAATCAGTGGTACACACAAGCAAAACAAAAAATAACTATATAACTAAAAAAAGTTACTAGAACGATTCTACTAGGGCGCGCGCGAGCTCTCTCATCTCACCGCCATTTTTGTTGTTTGTTTATAAAATATGATAGAATGATAGCGGCATTAGCGGCACATATATGCAGTGTGTGTGTGATGTCAATGTCATATCTACCAATTAATTATAGTACAGGTTATGTTTACTTTAGCAAAGTCACACTCTGCCGCGCGACCCACACTCGCGCTCGGGAAAAATGAATGTTTCTGATGTGACCTGACAGAAAAGCTGCCATGGATCCCCTTCAGGTATTCGAAAATTTCAAACTCGACACTCTGGACGAAAGGTGGAGCGACGAGGTCTGGGAGATGGAGTTTCTGACCTTTTCGGAGCCCCCGGTCGAGTACTCCATTATTCTGGGTAGCCAGGACATGGAGCAGTTTTTGAGAGAAACCAGTGTCACTTTGAAACAGTGGATGGCCCAGAACATGGAGGAGGATGGGGAAAGTGAAGAGAGGCCCGAAGTTTCGTGGCAGACCATCACTGCTCTCGACATCAACATCAGAGGATTGCTGGCTGTTTTGGGGTATCTGATGAAAACAGGTCAGGCTTTGGGTGCCGACGAGGATACTAGGCAAGCTTGTCTGGCGTCCACGAGTTTGTACTTAGTTCTGCTGAGTATACCGGGCAGTAGTACGTTTTATGTTTTTCATCCAAACCTGTATCACCGGGCAATAGAGACTCTAAAGTTGAGTGAACTTTTGGTTGTATACAAAAGGACTCGAGGGATAGCCGAGCTGGATAACTCTAGCAGTCAACAGTTTGAGAACTTGTCGACGAGCGAGAGGTGCAATTTGACAGAGAGCTTGAACAGTGTCATGTACGAACTGATCACTCTGTTAAAAACGTTTTACATGAAGTTTCAGTTGAGGTCGTTGGAAATAACTGTGATGATCTTAGTTGACGTGACCAAGCTGGACACGGAAGTCAATCACTTTGTAGCTAACCAGAGCAAAAGACTCGGCGCACGAGAGGCTTCCGTCACGACTCTGGCTTACAACGCTTACGTAGCCCTGCAGTGTCTCATTGAACCGAGGCACGGAGTGGAAGAAGTTACCATAAAAATGATCATGAAGTGTTTGATACCCCACCTGTGCCCTCACCTTTTGGACCTGCCAACCAGAGCAGCCAACGTGGTTTGGGACACAACGATATGTTTCTTAAAAAACATTCTATGTACAAAAGAAAGCAGTGCCAAGGCAGGTATGGTAATATTGATCCAGCACTTGCTGATGAAGTGCCCCGACAGATCGGAGCCCCGGCAAAAGCAGGCTGGCATCATCGCTAGATTGATAAACGTTTGCCAAGGGGAGCTCTTCCTCAACTGTATAAAGGACGTAGTGCTGTTTTCCTTTCACAACAAAATTCCTTTCAGGATATTCGGTCAGGAGGTCACGTCCAAGTTACTGACCGAAATGTCACTCAGGTTCGAGTCAGAGGAGGAGGTACGGAACAGGAAAAAAGCCAGAACAGCCCTCATTGCCGTTGTGCACAGTCGCTCCATCGACGTCTCCAGCATGGTGAGGGGAAAGTCGCTGTCGACGATAGAGTCACTGGTAAACCACGAAGACTTTGCCGTCAACGACTTTCTAAACATGTCGGAGGCAGACCAGCCGTTTCCGATGCACGACGCGATTCTGGAGGCCCTTTCAAAGGGCTCGAATCCCCTTCCCGGGCCAAACACCTTCACGTCCATGCTGCTCGACCGGATGAAGGATGAGCGAGCCCTGGTGAGGCGCAGCACCCTGCACGTGCTCCAGCACCTGGTGTCCCGCTTTCCGGCGCTGCTCGACGAGGTGGCGCCGATCATCGGCCTTCATTGCAGGGATCCAGCGCTGAGCGTGCGCCGGGAAGCCATAAACGCCCTGGCTAGCCTCCTGCGGAGCAACCCGCTCAGCGAGACGCTGCTCGGCGAGTACATAAAGTCCGCGCTGCCGAGGATCTACGACGTCGAGGTCAAGGTCCAGGAGAGGGTCCTGGAGTCATTGCAGAGCCTCCTCCTGAACGGGATAGGCGAGTTCGGAGCCGAGAAGGGGACGGAAGACGAAACGGCGAGCGACCTGCCGTGGAACGTGCTGAGGGAGTTGACGCGGTTGAGGATGAGGAAAAACCTGTCAAAGATCTGTGAGATGTGGGTGAAGAACGGGGTAGTCACTGGCTCGGTGATCGGCAGGGTGCAGTCCCACCTGGGCACGCCGCACGACGAGGAGGCCTGGGTGCTGCTGTTGGCCTTTGCGGGGAGGGTGGCGCTGCCGGACATGAGGCGGCACTTTGAGGATTTCGAGGAGCTGCTGGCGGGCGACGAGTTCGTCAACATCATCAAGCTCGAAGTGCTGAGATTGTCATGGCAGAGTATGGGCGACGAGTATCTGGAGGGCTTTTCGAAGCGGTGCTTCGACTGTCTCTGCAGATTTGGTGTGCCTATAGAGTCCATTGGTACATGCGTTGACATTTTGGAAGGCGTGGTGAATCATCTGAGGAAGGAGGGTGGCGGTGACGATGTAGACGAGGACGACTACGAGGACTACATCATTAGCCTGATGAGGTTGTCGGAGGCGCAGATCAACAAGCTCAGCTCCGACTATGAGGGGGAGGTCGACGATGACAGTGTCTACAGGTATATGAAAGCCATGAGCACATTGGGTCACGCATCCCTTTTGCGCGCCGAGGAGGTCGACCAGTCGACGTTGGATATCGTGCAGGGCTTGCTGCTGGACTGCGACGAGTCGATCAAGGTAGCTCAGACCATTGGTGATTTTCGTAAGTTAATGATGTCCTGAGCAACTTTTGATGTATATAAAGTGTAGTAATATTTCTTTCATTATATTCATGTTCTTTTGACAATTGGTGTGGAAAATTTTATGGTCTACGACACTATAGGAACTTTCAAATCGGTTCATCATAAAATGTTTTAACGACTTTGTGATAAAATTTCTTTTTCCATGGACTATCCAAAGATGTCGGAGGGCCAATTAGAGAGATTCAAGGCAGCAGGGATCGTCCTCCTGGGACAGCAGGCCCTAAAGGACCGAGACTTTGCTCAGCAAGTGGTGCCGATCTTTGGCCAACTAATGTGCGGAACCGATGACAACAGCAGCGTCTCGAAGTCCTTGGAACACTCGACCATTCGTATCAACGCCGTGAAGGCCCTGGCCGACCTGTGCGTCAGGTTCACAGCCCTGGCCGAGCCCTACCTGCCCGACATGTGCGTGACGATGAAGGATCCCAACCCCGTGGTGCGAGAGACGATCGTAGTGATATTCGTGCAGCTGCTACTCGAGGATTTCATCAAAGTGAAGGGCGCCTTTTTTTACCACGTACTGACTATGCTCTCGGACAGTGACGAGACGATAAAAGAGCTTACTATATACCTCATAAAGGAGCGCCTATTAGCGAAGAACAAGACACTGATATCACAGGCTTTCATAAAAGCCATCTTCCACTACAACGACTGCAAACTCAAGCACAAGTTCCATGAAAGGAAAATCAGGGAAAAAGAACGGAAGGTCCTGCTGCTGCCTGGAAAAAGGAACGCGGGCCGCCGAAGGATCATCTACGACTTTATGCTGGAGCACCTCGATCCGCCAAGCAAGCTAAAGATTTTGACGCAACTCAATTCTGAGATTTTCGAGGGGGCGTGCGAGAAATTCATCGACGTCACGCAGGCCGAAGGCGCGTGCGTCGTGAAGGACGCTGTCTACATACTGTCGAACGAACGGATGCAGGCGTCGTTCGGCACCAGAGTCCAGGACGACGACATGCACGAGGATGTTGCCGCTGCCATCGAGACCCAGACGAATAATGCGGTCAACGTCATAGCCGAGGGAATGAAAAAGTTTAAGTTCAGCATTATGTCGCAGACGTTGATAAAGCTGCGGCTGTTTTTGATAAAAAATAAATCACCTCTCCTGGTGGATATTTCAAAACTGTTCGGCAAACTCTTTTCGGAATTCAATAAGGACCAAGTCTCAGAGATACTTGACGAGTATCCAGGTCTAAAGAAGGACATTGATCGTGATATCAGGTAAGATTTCAAGATAATTTTTGATGCGACTGATGCTTCCTCCGAGTGACTGATTTTACGTTGTTTTATTACAGTATGAGCAAAGACATGTCTGGCGATAGTGAATCGGACTCGCAAGAAGAGCTATTCCCAGCAAATGAAGAGCCTAAGATTGTAGAAATCACTGACGCGGAAGAACGACTTAGTGACGGTAAAAAAGATTTGAACACCAGCGTTTGCAAAAAAAGTGTTCGTGTGAAGACACCAAAAACCCCAAGGTCCACTCCAAGAAAAATTCGCGAAGTTCGTTTGACGGGTATGCCTCGAATAGTTTTACGCAGGCTCTCCACTTTGACGTATCCTGGTGTAAAGGCATGGAAAAGTCCGATCCATAGCTCTACTCCCAAGGTCGTCTACCAAAGCTCCGAGCCTGAGCCATCCAGCAGTGGCATATCTAGCTTCTCGAAGAGCGTGTCCGATGACCCGAACATGTTCGTCGCGGACGACCTGTCTGACTCAGAGCTAAGCTATCCCAAGCCAAATAAAATAGCCAGATTAGCGGAATCCATTGCCGACGTACAAATCTCGTGAAGGTACAAACGCTGGATGGTCGTTGTTGTTTCAAAAGCAATAAAGGGTGTAATTTAACGTTTTTGCGGGTATGTGTGTATGTGTTTTTCTTATTTCTTACTTTGATCTCGTTTTGTGTGCTCTGTATAGAGCTATGGGTCCGATCGTATCACTAGAACAGCAGCCTCCAGATCTATCGGATTTTTAATATGTACAAAGGTACATAACATTGTTATTTCGTTTTAGAGGCGGCTAGTTTTTTAAAACATTGCCAATTCGCCTTTGTAGAGCGTCGTTGAATTTTTCAAATTTTATGCATAGAGCTCCAAGAGCATTTATAAAAATATACGAGGAAAGCTAATCGTTTGTTAATAATGAGAATCGTCCTAATTATAATGTCTATTAAGTCTCACGTACCTACCTTTCAGTTTGCCAGAGACCCTCTGAGCCAGCGAGTTGATGGCTTGCGTCCGACTTCTAAGCTCACTTTCAATTTCTGTAAACATAACATCCTTAAATTAATCATCCCGCGTCTAATGTGAACGAAAATAGAATTCCAACACACCTCGATTCGTGTTCATTGACAACGCCTCGTGTTGGATGTTTTTTACAATTGCGACGCTTTTAATCATCGTATCGATAAGCCCGCGAGTCTCTTCTGCCTATCAAGAGACGTTTAGTCATTAATTTTTTCATCACTCCTACTTTTTTGTTCGTCGCACGAACAATAACAGACTTAACATACTTCCTTCAACAACTCGTGCACCCTCTTGTTCTGTGTGATCTGCTTGTGAACGTTTCTCAAAAAACTGTTGCCCGGCGTCAGACCGTTGTTTCTTATCTTTGAGAGAAAATAAAATTTTAAATAATTAATGCGCTTCGCCTCGATTGGCAATTGTAAGATAATATTCCATTCGGTGCAAACTCAGACTCAAAATGAAACGACAGCTATTAAAAACTTACTGCACACAAATCGGGCATGCGATCCCGCGTCATGTTTGTATTTACTGAATATCGGAGCGAGCGCGCGCGGGGCAAAGACGCTGACGTCGTAGTCGGGGAAAGACTGAGCTCGGTTGCGTCCACCGCCAGCAGCACCTGCGCCCACTTCTTTGTCACCACTACGCCGACAACTGGCCGAGTTATCTTTCTTATCAGTTTGCCGGCGGTTATTGATAAAATGCGAGATTATTCGTGTTCGTCGCCAGCGTGATAACAGTATGTTTCGAGGTGCGTGCCCGTCGATTGCCTATTTGTTCGTTCCGTGTTTGTTGCTTTTTACTTTCTCCGTGACTACTTGTACGTAGTAATATTGTATGCCTCTTGTGTCACAAGATGTATGTGAGGAACGAAAGAGACAAAAATCGGTAATATGTGTACCACCATGCACGTTGTGCAATTGTAATTGTGGCTGGCGTGTGGGTTTTAATACCGGCGAATTCAAACTGCTGTTTCTGTGACACACTTTTCGCGCGCGCACGGCGAAGAGAAGTCGCGGCGGCGGCAATTTCATCCGTGACGTTGCGGTATCATGCGCTTTGCATCTGAAATAGGAAAAGGAAGCGACCACTTGTGCGTGAGCTATAGCCGAACTCTATGAAGAGGCACAAGGACGCGGGCGAGCGAACGTCTTGTGTGTGTGTGTGTGTGTGTGTGTGTGTGTCTGTGCTGTACTTGCTGCTATTTGATGGTGCGAGATGAAACATCTTTTGTCGAATCGTTACTAGGGTATTTGGTGTCTGTTTTGTATTTATTTTGAGGCTTAATAGTCTTCAACTCTGTACCTGCATTTCTTTAACACAGATTGAACACGTCAGTCAAACTTTTTGAGGACTATTTTTTCTCGTACAATATGATTGTACGAATACAGAGTCGGGGTTTTTTGTTTCTATTTAATTGATCGTAAACTCTTTATTTTCAGTCAGATTTATATATAGTTTAATGTATTTGATTTATATGTAGATTTAAGAGTCGCATTTTTATATGATTACGAAACTTCCAGATGCGTGACGAACACAAGAAAATGTGGTACTTGATCGGATATTTTAAAATAATACACATGCCGATCGAGTATACAAAGCAGATCTGTGATATTTTACAGAGAAAATAATAAATGCAGTTATCTTTTGTATACGTTAGCATAAATATAAGTAAGAGAGAGAGAGAGAGTGGCATAAACGTAAATGGAAAAACTTTTGTAAAGTTAATAAATGCATCTAGTTTTTCAGTAATTGAATGTCATTTTATTCCATTCTATTATATTATTATCCTTTGCAATATTTATAGTAATGTATTTTTGGTTAACAGTAACAAGACTTTTGTTTTATAATATATTTCATACTAGGAAGACTCGCGCGTACGTAATATCATGGACTTAGGGATTCTTCGGTTTTCTATAACGAATTAAAAAATCTGTTTTTATAGCGCAAAAGCATTGATTGATTCAGAGACTAAGCGATCGATCACATGCAGAGGGTTCAAAAAATGTTTCTTAATTCATAATTATCATGCCTTCTTTTACGAATTGCTCCCCACAATAAAGATAACGTTTCGAAATTCTCTCGGTAAGGCAAATCAGTCAGTCTTATAAAATTTCCTCACACCTTAAACTGGAATTTGGCATACGTTTATTATTTTTTTTTTGCTCATATATATTAATATTTTTCTGCAAAGCCAGACTGCTGATTAAAGTATTTAAAATAAATAATGGTCAACAATCATCCTTGGTAAATATTAGTACACAGGCATATCTCTTAAAATTAATGGACGTGTCTTTGATAAAAACCGTTACCAAAGATTACACACTCGATTGGTCAATTAGTTGCTCAACTAACGTATATAACAATAACTTTCTCTTCACAGTTTGTCCTAACAAGAAACCGACGTATATTACAAAGAGTCCATCGTCTACGTATTTACAATAGGAAAAATATCCTCAAACAGTTAATCACTCGTACATCGCACGACGATGAAAAACCCATCGTAAAGTACGTATGCAACGTAATTAATCTTCTAAACGAATACATTTCGATTCAGCTACGATTCGCCAACGCGAACGAATATTTGGATATATTCCAAGTTCGTGCCTCGGTACCCGAATGGTGTCAAGTTCGAATGAAATCTCCAAATAATTCCTCAGCAATGTCAAGAAAAAAGGATCTTACTGTCGGCCAGGGTATATTCTAAGAAAATTTTACAACTACCCGTTTTCATCATCTATATACATACATGTATAGATATACAGTATGCGATTAACAATTGATTTAGAACTGCCCTTTTCGGTAGAACTACCCGTTAGAATATACCCTGCTGTCGGCGATGGAAATCATTTTGAATCTTCATTAACAACGAACTCGAGTTAGCGCACACATTTCAGGGGTACCCAGGCACTCGAGAGAACACTGATCGGGGCCACCGTACACCACTTCGCAGGCTCGAGATTTAAATTCGCAGTCACTCTAGCGCTACCTAAATGTATACCTAATGTAAAAGGAGGGGGGACTGCGCGAAACAATTTCGCCCGCGCGGACAAAAGAGGGGAGATTGTAAACCAGCACGCGTGTAGTTTACGTTAGCAGGGTGCCGTCGTCCTTGACCTGATTTTGTCCTTGAGGTAATTGGCAACCTGGTTTTGAGAGTGCCTCTGAGCCAACTGCAGCGGGTTGACCAGCTCCTGATTAACCAGCAGTGGGTCCGCACCGGCGCCCACCAGCTGTCTCACCACCGTCATGTGGCCCATCAGCGCCGCGGCGTGGAGTGCGCTTTCGCCGTTCTAAAAATAAAAATAGACGTCAGCGTGGGAACTCTTTCTTTCTTTTTCGGTGCAATGATTTTCGGCCGTTTTTTGACACACTTATACCACAGGGAAAAGATAACTGCGGTGATTTTTACCGTAAAACCACGGTCACGCTACGTGTGCACAAGTGTGCATTTTTACGGTAAAAATACGGTACGGATTACCAAAAAGACGAGAAAAGTTACGGAAACTTGTGTGGACTTTACCTTAGTTTCCCGAAAAAGGAAAAATATGTAAAAAATCTATTTAGCTCGAGTGACACGTATACAGAAGAAAAAAAGGGCAAACAGAATCAAGAATACAAATCAGCGTGATCATTTTTGACTCAACTTACGGGAAGGATTCCAAGATTCGGTAGGTACTTGAGTAATTCGCCGACGACGGCCGTGTGGCCTTTGTGAGCCGCTTTGAAAAGAGGCGTTGCGCCATCCTGGAAAAAAAAGCGAGCTCGCGTTAATCTTGTTGAATCTATTTTTTAAACGCACAAATTTGTTTGCATAGAGGTGCGAAGGAATCGTTGTGCAACAGCGACTCCAAAGCCAGGACGCCCCGACCTTGAGGATCATTTGTATTTGTTTACGCGTGCGCGCACCAGATCGCAAAAATCGCGGCATCGACGATCTTAAAATTGTTCAATGTTTTTGAAACCAACTATATAAGTAACTAGGTATATATAGCCCTCCGGTGGATGTATTTAGCGATCTCAATCGAACGCGTTACTTACGGATAATAATATATACACCGAAACACGGAAGCCAAGACGATCTCTGCATGTATATAATCTTCGAGCAATGGTAGGTAATAATGGTTCACCTGTCCGCCCGCGGCGTATCATTTTCCGCTTCGTCATTATAAATCACTCACGAGTGACTGCTCGGAAAAAAAGAAAAGGACTATAGACGCGAGTACATGATATAGCGATGCACAGAGTGAAAAGCAACTCAGACGGCGGAAGCATTCATCAGGCCGGTACTCGCAAGAGACAGACGGGTCTCTCTATTAGCCCGAAAACTCGAGATCCAAGGATAAACGATCGCTCGAGTGATCGTCCATGGGCGTTAATTGTATGTTACGGAAAAGGGAGAGTAAATATTATCAAGTAACGCCTATTTTATACAATGAGTATACGTATGATGATGCACATATTTTTCTCACGTGTCGCTTCGAGTCGACTTTAGCGCCGGCTTTGAGCAGCCTCCTGACCACGTGGTCGTGGCCCATCTGCGCGGCGATCCACAGCGGGGTCGCGCCGTCCGTTCGCGCCGCGTCGGTTCGCGCCCCGCGGCCCAGCAGCAGCTCCAAAATCTTCACGTGGCCGTTTTGCGCCGCGATGAAGAGCACCGCCGCGCCGTCCTGAAATTTTTTCGTTTTTTTATTTTGTTTATTCGTTGCTTTTTTTTTTTTTTTTATTTCGTTTGTAACAGTATCATCGCACGCCAGAATTGGACGCGATTGTTGAATAGATTTTCAGACCGATGGAATTCAAATTTCATTCCGAAAACAGAAGGAACGTTTTTTTCTTTACATGCTTACCACGCCTATAATTATGAGGTACTTGAAGAAATGCAGTAATATTCAAGCCAAAAATCCTGCGATACATTTTTAAAATCATTTTCAGAGAATAAAGTTTACTCGACATTATAGTTGAGCGGATTTTCTCGTTTTGAATGTATTTCACTGTTGTGTATATGTCCTAGCACGAATAACGCAGTACATTTTCATGAACAATATTGCATCCCCGAGTGTTTAAAAAACTCATTATTCCCACAACTGATGCCGGTATCTCGTGAAATTACGGCGAAAACCAAAAAAGAAGTAGAAACAGTACAGGGAAAAAAATTAACACAACGGCTCGTATTGTAGTTACAGCAGACCCACTGACACATAATGCAACGCCGAGTGGGGCGGATCGCGGGTGTGTTACAACTGCAACTTTTGACGTGCAAACGCGAACCGCGACCGAAACAACAGCAACAGAACTACAGTTGCGCGAACTACTTAATCAGCGCGCGCTCCTCCTCCGATTCCCCCGAATTTCGAGCTTTCGCGTGACTCTGATTTCGCGATGTTGTTCTGCACGGCGCACGAAAAACTGACGGATCGGAGAGCAAGTTGCACACTGTACATCAACACGTGCACAAGTACAGTCAGGCAGGTCAGGCTGCATGAGAATTTTGACGGCTCCGATGACCAAACGGCACTCGAGCACGCCACCTTACTCGGTGCCGGGAGGTCGCGGTGTATAATCGTCCTTTTCTTCTCTTCTTTCTGCTTCAGCGCTCGGCGGTACTTATACCGCGCTGACGTCTACACTTCATCGCTTGCCTTTGTGTACCGGTGTAAGTACCTAGGTTTAATGCGAAATCTCTCTTTTTCTCTCTATGCAGGGATGTGCATTATGCTGGGCGCTATGAATGTGTAACTTTTGCATAACTATAGAGAGAGGGATGAATAGTGTCGACGCTGTACAAATCATTTTCTTTGACGCGCGTTTAAGATATCAACTTTCGGGAAGCTCAAGACTACCGGGCAGTTACGATGCAGTTTCGTGTTGTATCGATGTTGCGTTTCACAGATAACCGGTAGAGCTATTTTGTGTTATCTATTCCTTTTCGTGGATACATATACCAATGGTTGTGCATTTCTCAAGTACATTACACATCTGCACGGATAATATTTTGAGGCATCCTCGTGAGTAATGCTTATTCAGACCGTAAGTATTATGACGTATAATGTATATGATTATCATGAGAGATAACGACGGTAATTACCTTCATGTGAGCATTAACGTTGGCGCCCTTGGCAATGAGATCCTCCACGACGTCCAGGTGGCCGCACTGGCACGCCACGAAGAGCGGCGTACTACCGTCCTGCCATCAGGATATCATAATGAGTATTATTAATAATCAATTCATCCTTTTGATGTTACGTACTCAATGTATTAATATCGACAATTACGATAGAAAAAAAAAAAAAAAAAAAAAACTTACGATGCTGAACGAGTCGACGATCGCGTCGTTTTTCAACAAGATGTTCACGATGTCCGTGTAGCCGCCCTGTGCGGCGAAAAACAGGGGCGTCGTGCCCGTCTGGAAAATTAAAACGAAACACACATTAGCTCAGAGTGGTGCGATCATCGGTCGTTTTTGCTGGCGACACGGGCGATTATTTGGATCGCTGAACGATTTTTCAAAAATTTTACCGAACCAATAAGGATTCCGGGATTTATCATGATTATACATACGCTGACACGCAGTGCGGTATAAAAGTCATGAACAACAGGCCCGCAGCGATGCACAGATGCGAAGACTCCGCGGCGTCGCAAATTCTGCAATGACCCGTCGATCCGACTGTTAAAACATCACCCTCGTTCAAGTACTGCCCAATGCACGCTTGCAAAAAAGAAGTCCGCCGGTGCGCGAGCTGCATCGGACACGCCGGGGTCGGCGACCGATCTTTCTCTCTCTCTCTTGGCGCGCGCCGCGCCACGAGGCTCCCTGCGCGTTACATCAGAAAAAGAGCGAGAGAGAGAGAGAGAGAGAGCGGGCTGTGTGTAAAGAAACCCAACGCGCGACCGGTCTCTCTTTCATACCTTGTACCTATGAGCCTTTTATACGCGCACACCTATACATGCATAAGTATATTTAATGAAGCGCACGCTTGTATCGTGATAAAACTCTCGGCCTACATATACCCCTGCAGGCTGTCAGCTTTGCACGCAGGGATTTATATCGAGAAATGTCGTCGTGTGTATTTTCGTGCGTTAAAGGCCGGACACAAATAGAGTGCTGTACATATATGAATTATCAAGCTTTTCAAGTATCCGTATTGTTTGCGGTAAACGAATTAATTTATGCATACGGGTTATCGGGATGAATACGATCATACTTTAAATTATCCGACCCGGTGCGACACTTTCATTGTTGGCAAAATCGGTAACAGTGTACCGGTATAATGGGTCGAGAGTTATATTACTCCCACAACAGGTGCCTATATATACACTGCAACATCGTGCACTGGTTGGCCTGCCACCGGGTGTATTACTTGTCCGTATACAGGTAGTTTCGATTACCGATCAGTACTTTCGCCCGATTCGCGCGCGATATACCTACTTGGGGGAAAAACAAAAAAATAATCGGCTGCTGATTCGGAGAATTTTTTTTTCTTCAATTTCATACTGCTATTTTATTGAAAAAGGCGAGTTTCGTTTACTTTCTGGATTAGCATGAGTTAATAAACTCTATGAACGAAAGACTCTCTACATTTGAATTCGAATCATCGCTCTCTTCGACCCAAAAACTCAAGCAGCCGTTTCTGGTACACCCAGCAACCATCCCTACACACGTGTACCAAACATTTCTTCAGAAGCACCCGTCGTGATGGAAATAAGTCGTTGCGCGTGACAGTACGACTCGCGCGCGCGTTATCAATTTCGCCAATCGCGGTGCAGGGCTTGTACTGCTCACCTAGCGATGGCGCACGGCCCGCGGCTCAGGTGTATACTTCGCAACTTATTCTCGCTCTGTGCGAGACGTCGCGGGAGCTAGACGCATGCACTTTTCGCGATTCGATTCCGACGCCATGGTGCCTTTCGCCGGATCTGTCGGGGATAGTCGATTCGGAGCTGAACGATGAACCTTCTCGTGTTTTTTCCCCGCAGAAGAGCCGCCCGATCATCGATCTTCGGAAGGATTGATTCACGCACCTCCGTCCGAACGGAACAAGAAAAAGCCCAGGTGGGCGTTTTTCGTCTCTCGCATTGCTCTCAGCAGCATCGGAGTAAGTGTGTACGGGGATTGCGCGCTTCGCGGTGGAAAAGTCGGGGGAATTCCTGCCGCGGAAATTCTGACGGAGTCGGAGAAAAAAAGAGCCCCCATCACCGGCGGACTTCTTGCCTACCTTCTTGGCCGTCCTTTTTTTTCTTTTTCTGTCGAGAAGTAAAAAAAAAGAGTAACGAAGAGTGAACTCTCTGTAATACCGTTTGTCGTGCTTTTGGGATCTAACGGAACGCGAATTTCAGAGTATATGTACACAAGGAGAAGGTAAAAAAACGCTATTGTTTCGTTCGTCTCGAAAATTAGAGGAGGAAAAAATGAATGCTTGAAGAGAGTATGCGTTTGTTGGTTTCTGGGTCGGTGGTTGTCGCGCCAGTTACAACTGTATACCTATATACGTTATAATTCATTTATCAATTATGTCCGATACTGCGAGTCGAAAGCAGACCAGTCGGGCGCCTTTGGTATATATAACTTTCTGTGCGTACTGCGTATAAGTATAGGACGCGCGCGCAAAGTGTGTCGGGTCGAAAATCGGCTCGCCGGGGAATTTCGATCGCTTAACAGTAAATTATACTTTTATCGATGGGTGTATTCGCAAGCGCACGTGCCGGTTCAAGCATGTACTCATGCATACGGGTCATTTCACAAAAAGTGCGATATTTCATGAAGCCTATGTTCAGAAGCAATGAATTTTATAATTTTGAGCCAAAACTTTTATTAAACAGTGTAAACTAATTTTCTCTAGATGAATCTTTCGAAATCGAGTCGAAAAAATATTTTCCGTGGACGTAAGATGGACAAAATAGGATAAAATGTCATTACCATGATGCTTTTGTGAAGTTTTTTAAAAATTATATTTAAATCAACATGCTTTTTCTAAAAATGACAATAGAGCCAAGCCAAAAAGTTTCTAGCTAGTCTGGACCTCACAAATCATAGAAAAAATAATAAATAAATTCTAAACACAAAATTTCTAAAATTCAAAATCCACACTAAAATATCCCGTTTTTCGCGAAATGATTTATGTATATAATATGATGCAGTGAAATTATTGTTACTCAAGTTACTTATTATATAATTTTAAATACTTGTACGTTATTAAAAACTACTCTATTTAAGTTTCAAGTGTAAGATAAGTCAACTCACGAAACTCTGTTGTTGATCGCTCGACGAAGCATCTGGTAAGGTGCGCAGCTCATTGCGCAGTATAGAGTGCGCACCTCAGCTAGGTCACTGACTACTGACTCACTCAGCTGACTAAGCTCACAGTGTCATATAGTCATTCGTCAAGTGAATACGTATTATACTGAGCAGTAAGCAATCAAAAACAGAGGAAGAAATAAGGAGATTATGTTTCGTGAGTAGAATTATCTTACACTTGAAACTTAAATAGAGTAGTTTTTAGCAACGTATACGTATACAATGTAATAAAATAATAAGTTATATAATAATAATAATAATAATAATAATGTCTTCATAGTTAGTTATTTTATCGTATAATATACACGTAAATAAATTAATAAACACTGCCGAATAATTGACAACTAATGTTACATCATTGCCAACACTCGAAATTTGAACTTTTGATAACGTACATGGATCATTTCACAAAAACTGCGATATTTTATGAATCCAATGTTTTTGTACAACGCATTTAATTATTTTAAGTTAAACCTTTTTTAGAACAGAGTAAACTAATTTTCTCTAGATAGTCCTTTTGAAATCAAGTCAAAAAAATATTTGCCGTGGCCGTAAGATGGAAATTAAACAAACAAAAATCCCATTTAAAAACATGTTTTTTTTTAAAAACGACAATGGAGTCGGGCCCAAAGGTTTCCAGCTAGTTTGGACCTCACAGAAAGTAGAAAAAAGAATGCAAACATTCTAAACACTAAATTTAGAAAGTCCTATTTTACACACCAACATATCCCGTTTTTCGTGAAATGATCCATATATTCGGTGCGTACACCCATCATGTACGTCATCGCGTGCACACGCAAATCTCTGAAGAACGAGTTTAATGGTTTTCTTGTACGTTTTCTTTTTCAAACACACCCAATTCTGAACGCTCCAGATAATTCATATTTGTCGCACGCGCGCTCCACTAGAAATAAATAAGCGCTAGTGCGAGCGTCAGGGCTCGTTAAATTTGAAATGGACACACGCTTATGAATAGGTATATGGTTACTGTTTTATCACTTTGCCACATGCGCATAATGCAAGTAAAGCCAAAGAGACCTTGGCTCTGGTTATTATTTTCTCACGATTTTGTATACAGTGTATTATAATAATTGTACAACGATTTTGTCACGTGTAACCACGCGTTGCAAAAAGAGATTGAAATAGTGCGAAATGTCGACGCACCATTTAAATATCAATAAGAATACCAAACGCACTCTGAATAACACAAATATATATACTCACACCTTACATTTTATAAACGAATACAGAATACTACATCTCCGGTTTTTTTTGTAAGCACTGCGCATAAGAAAAGGATATACGATCGGAGCTCTTTGGCGAACAAAAATTAGTGCAGTAAATCATTTTGTCTATCCGCACAACATAAATAATGATGATAATCGAAGGATGAATTTACAAGTTGAAACTAATATCGCAACGCATTCGATGCGAAAACATGTAAGGTATTAAATTATAAAAAAAAAGGTACTAATCGTATTCATTTTTGCCGGTAGCCGACGAAAATGATATAAAAATAAAAAACCCACTGTTTAATCTCACATCTTCACGATGGACGGAAAAACAAGAAAATTAATTATCCGGTCGTCGATCGTGCAGCCTATCACATACACAAGAACTCGTGCGAAATTCCAAAACCACCATCACGGGTAACTCGATTCCCGTCTCGAACCCCACAGCTTATGGGACTGCAAAAAAAAAAAAAAAAAACCGCGTACACGGACGCGCAACCACGCAACTGGTCCCCCCGTCTGTCCGTCTGGGTACCTGCACGTATAATCCATACAGGCGAA
>JAPYYV010011617.1:0-20396 GCA_030522625.1 Copidosoma aretas | reverse complement strand
AGCTTCGTGTACTCACCCAAATACAGTCACACACACTCACACTCACGCATACAACATTTTACCTGCTCATGGAACTACAGTCTCTCAGCCTGTTAAGAAAAGAAACTTAAATTTTAAACACCCACTGTGGCGTTGTGTTTGAAGTTTATAAAGTTATTAAAATATGTAAAATTACTTTTAACATTTCTATACTATTAATCTACTGTTGGGGGGTTGGCGCGCGTAGCGGGCAGGGGGAAAAGCCCCACTAGTATATATATATGTATATACATGTACATGCCGTATTAATTAGCATGAGTGGATTTTCTGGCAAACTTAAGTAAAAAATAGTCCGCGTTAGAACAAATTCTTTAATGACCTAACAATGAAAACGTACATTACATGTAATATATTATTACAGCTATAATAATCATGAAATATAATTTGCACACATGTGTTTTTCATTTATTTCTACCTGTAAACAAGGCTCATTGATTGCTTGATTATCGTACTCCATCCAAATACTTTTAGCAGATTTTAAATTGCAAATGTAAGCGTTATAATGATTGCTAAATAATGTTTTTTCGTAATTGTTTAGATAGAAATACGTTTTTCCGTTTGTCGTTAATATTTTTTTTATTTCATCGAACTCTACATCAGTTTCCAATAAATTAAAAACTACCTATGAAAACACAAGAGAAAAGAAACACTTATTATTGCGTTTACCCACAAAACTTGCACAAAAATTCATGGGATTCCTGCACTATACTATACTGTTTGTTTATTTACTTCTATAATAATTGCACTGCACAATCTATGACGACACAATGAATTTCATAGACACAACAACAATATAACTCAACTGGGCGCATGCATGCAAGTAGCGCGGGAGAGCAACTGGCCACGAGGCAAGTTTGTATACAAACTTAATATATATATATATATATATATGTATATACATATTACATGCCTGCCACACCGACTTGGCAGTCAGCTCTCCTTGATGTCAGGGCTCGCTGCGAGCCCTGAAGCGGCGGGACGCGTGCTCAATCAGTAGGCATGCCGTCAGCAGTGTGTTTGGGCGAGAGAATGTCTCTGTAGGGTGAGCGGCCATGCCAGGCTTTTTTCCGTGTATAAAATACTTATTCTTTTATCGAATCCAGCTTTAAAATCAAGCTGATAAGAAGTTATTCATTGCTGAAAATGACTTGTATTAGGAGCCCAATTCATTCGTTAAAACTCAAATTTTGTCATACTTTCTATGATATTTTAAGTAAGTGTGCGAACTCACGGGAAACGAACACCTCTATAAATTTTATTATGAGTAAAAACACTTTCGAAAAATATGCCAAGCTTAATTGAGTGAAGTTCTAGTGCTTTGTTTTCTTTTACAAAATCTATTATATTACTGAAAATTATTTTTGATCACCCAAAAATAAAGTAAGCTCCTACTACATGTTATTTTCAGCAATAAACACCTTTTTACCAACTTAATTTCGAAGTTGAATTCAGAAAAAAAATTTTTTTATCTCTCTGCTGCGAACTGCCTGCTGGATTCAGTTTTATCACGTCATAAAAGCACATACGTCAACAATCGACTTTTTACGACGTGTCATGAAATACAATTTTCGACTCGGTCAATATGTCATTCTTGACACCTAATTTTCAACGGACCCATCCCTGGTTCCAGAGACAGAATGATAGATTTGGCTGAGTTGATATTTTACGAAATAAAAATGACGATACAAACGTTTCTACACGTAATATATCATTTCATTACGATTCAGAAGTAACGAACTGAATGAAGTTAGTGCTAAATTTTTAGATATCGGAGACATATGTTCTTCTCATTTAATAATGCAAGATGGATAAACTTTATTTCTTATAGCAATTTATATATCTCCTGGGAAAAGCATTGAATATATTAATTTCTTTACAAGATCACTAATGATTTTTTCAGAACATGGATCACAATGTACGGAAAGTATTCAACATACTATGCCTATTATTTTAGGTGGAGATGCTAATCAAAGATGAGAAATCTAAGCCGTTAGTTGATTTCCTTTTATGAAAATTTATGGAAAATCGGGATGTGATAGAGTTAAACAGACTTCGTACTCAGCAGCCTCAAAAACATATACTTAACATATCCAGACCTTATTATCGATTTTATCAATTTTTTGGGGTTTTCGTCGAAATTTGTAGGTCGTGAAAATTTTTGATATGATAAGGTTAAACCGACTTCGGATTTGTATTCAGCGACCTTACAGACATATAGTTAACATACTCTGACATCGTAATTTCATTTTTTTAATTTTTTTTGTGGAGCTGCTTAATTATAAATTTCTGGAGTCAAAAAATTTTATAAAGAGCAACAACAGCGCTTGGCACAGATTCAATGCAAAAAAGTTCTGGTGTGTCTCTTATATAAATAATAGATATACGTCACTTAGAATAGTTATACTCTAAACAAGAGGATGCCAAAATACCGAATCGGAACGGCTACTTAGAATTGGACACTCCTATTACAGAATTTCTCGTATCCAAACTAATCCCGCTTCTTTTTAAAGAAATACACCTTCTGAGTCGAATACTATATTGGCTGTACTACTTTATGCTTTAGAACAAAGCTTCGCAGGCAAAATGATGTTTTTGTAACGTTCGACCAGACGCTTTACTTCAGAGCACGCGAGATAGTTGGCTCCATCGATTTAGAGAGGGTTCCGCTTAATCTGGCTGCAGTAAATGTTTTATTTAGGGGTTTCCATACGTTAATCAGTTTTTGGGATCGATTAGTAACATCATGGTAGGTAGCGTCGTCTTGTCTATTTTTTTGTCTATTTACGACAAAGGCTCTGCGGAAAAAGCTCCGACAGGATACGCCTTCGCTCGATCTGTGAGAGCTCATATTCTGCTGCAAGCTGCATTAGTTGGCATTTTCGTAAATAGGTGCAAGTGTACCGATGCCGACGGAATTTTCCTGCCCAAAACGATGTAGCCAACGACGATAGTATGAAAAATTTTTTAGCAAGGGATATGTTCACAAAAAAATTCGTTTTTATATACATTTAAAAAAATGAAAAGAATGGCCCAGATTTGGCTTCAATGTATAAAAATTATTAACATTGCTAAAATTTTTTATGATGCACCTTGTCGTGGCGATTGGGAAGTATACTGATCTTAGGATGTTCAGTATTAATAAAGTTTTACTGCGCAAATTGGGTAGATTTTATCAAGCAGGGTCTAATGAGACTTGTTAGCATTAAGGGGGCTCCAGCGGGAGAAGTTAAGAGGTCAGGTGCGATTTTTTGGCTGAATGAGATCCCGCTGATTCCAACGGTGTCCTTATTTAGTCCCTTAGCCGTAGAAAATTTTGAGCTATTTCCTCTCTAAGTTTGCACATAATACATAGCCTCTTATGGAGTAACGTAAAACTCCGTAATTTTCTAACCATAAGCAAGGAGTTGCATATCAAGTCACGAACTGTTTTGAAGAAAAAAACCTCAGCTTTCAGATGGTAGCTCGCAAAATATCGGTATCCATGGAAAAATTCGAGATATTCCGTGGAGTATCGGTCGAGTCGCAGTATTATTATTTTTTTACCATACAGCTATACATATATATGGTGGTGCAGATGATGCTCGCATCATGCATATATGTATATACAGCAGTAAGCAGCATGATACCACTAACTCAATTATTTTTGGGTTGGTATATCGCGCAGGAGCCCCCTTAAAGGTGGACTAATTCGTCAGAAATTTACAGAAAATCGTATAGCTAGGTGGTGTGGTAGTACTTTAAATTACTTTAAGGTATACACAGCTATGGAAAACTTTTGCATTGTCACCTACATAAAAAGTGATCAGTACAAGAACCTACGAACATCTAAAATGTCAAGAGATATAAGCAGTTTGAAAAAAATATCTACATTCTTTACCGACTTTCACCAATTTCCTGTCACTGATACGGCATTGCCTATATACTCAGAGGTACTTGACAACGACACTGATAACGTGCACGAGACTTCAGAAATAGTAATACAAATGCAAAAAGCGCTTGTAGATCAAGTGTACTGTGACATGAAGTACAAACGTAAAGATAAAATCATCTCTCATTCTAGTAGTCTTGCGAAAATTGAATTATGCCATGGCAAGAAAGCTGATGTAGATCCTTTATTTATTATGCAGCGTATCACATTAAATTTGAAGAGTAAACAGGACATAGAACATTATTTGAAATATGAACTCGCTCCGTACACATTGTCGTAGTTTAATGAAAACAATATGCGTAAAACGACTAAATCTAGATTTATAATTTACTTACGGTAGTGGACGAACCAGCAAGCTCGACTTCACGGCGTTGGCGGCAGACTTCTTTAAAATTAAAAAAAAAATTAAAATATGGAATATAAAATTTAAAGTATTGAACTAGCTACTGTCTTAATTTCAAATGTTTATGTTAATAAACAAATAAATACCTAAAAAAACAACTAAGAAAATGATCTCGGCCTATAAATGTTTTTTAACAATTTTTTTTTGTAAATTAGTAGAAAAATACCAGCTATTGAAATATAAAAGTTATATGCCAAAATATTAATTTGTTAATGAGCTATTCGCAAAAAACATGCGCATAAAAGTCATTCTTTGTTAAACGCCATTTTGTTTATGAAAAAATACGACAACTGTTATACCAATCATGCATTTGTAAACTAGATGTTACAAAAAAAAGAGATCTGGATGAGCCCTGTAAAATGACAGCATATGGGTCAGATTCATTTGAACTTTCGACGCGTTTTTAAGGAACAAATGCATTTTTTAAATAAGTTTGAAAAAATTTTCTGTGAAAAAAATTAAGTTGCTATATCTTGTCATAAGACATATTCCCACTGAGTTTTAAGGCTCTAGAAAATTTATTACCCAAAAAAAAATGTTTTTCATTTTTTGGACGGTATTTTTCGATTATTTACAACAATTATTAACCGATTTTTACATGTAGGGCGTCAAATGGACGGTCTTTGTTTTGTCTATAAAACATGTTACTTTAATCATGGCTGTTGTTTATCGGCTTCAAGCTTAATTAGAAAAACCCTAATTCTTTCGAATTCTATGGCAATAAAGCGTTAATAAAATATTTTGTACCTATTTT
Organism: Copidosoma aretas; assembly: GCA_030522625.1. Lineage (NCBI taxonomy): Eukaryota > Metazoa > Arthropoda > Insecta > Hymenoptera > Encyrtidae > Copidosoma > Copidosoma aretas. The sequence continues at coordinate 15,272 of JAPYYV010011617.1, read as the reverse complement.
AAATGAGAGGAAATTTACAGACATGTTCCTTTCTATTGTATTGGTCAAATGAATTATGGAGATATCTGTAAGGAATTTAATTCACCACGTTTTGGTAATCCTATTGGTCTAGAACGCAATTGGAATCGTTAAAGAATCGGGGTCTAACAGCACGACTTTGGCTTCAGAACATTTCCCCGGTAGGCATCGGCGAAGATTTTTATGATACTTTAAGGTGTGGATATTGAGAGATGTGTTTAACTAGTATATAATGCAAATTTCCTTATTTTCACTCTGAGGGTCATTATTTATATGCTAAAAATAGTAACTTGTATTTACAATGTGTATATGAATTAAAATCGACCGTTATTACCTACACGGAAAAAGGAAAACACGGGAAAAAGCGACACCTAACCTTCCATTAGCATTTTTTATTCCACCTATCGTAATATAGATATGCGTAGCAGCCATACAGCTGAGACTGACAGGGGTTTTTCCCGTGCCACAACATATTCTTTCGGTTGCTAAGCATATGCATGTCACGGTACATACTATGCGGTAATTCCGATGCAAGCTTAGACAACGATTTTTTCTGTGCTAACCGCGATTTTTCCCGTGTCTACCTTTTTTTATACATGCATACAGTAAATACACCGAGCTGGGTATGTTTGCGATCCGCATAACTAAAAAATTGTAATGTAGAAATTGGGCAGACATGGCGACAGAGCAAGGACTTATAAGACTTTTAAATGTTAAGGGTGGATTCATTTAGCGTGTTTTAACAGGAAATATAAAGGGCTGCCAGATTATGTGTAGTGAAAACCGCCATAAAATGCCACCAAAATCGCCCAAAAATCAAACGCAACTTGAATGCTTAAAACTGCCTAAAACCGCGTGGAATTCAAACGGTACCACCCAAAAACCACATAACTTGGTCCAATACAATAAATATGCAAGTCTGGAATTTAATTTTTTTCGCCCCTAAGCTAGCACAATCCACACGATTCAAGGAAATATGAGATTGAACTCTTGGATGTTTATGTGCCAAGTATGTCTCCAATATCTCACACAATAGATAGCTTAATAATGAAATAAAAAATATATGGCATTTATAACTGTAATACTGGGTAGCAAGTACGCAAATTTGTTGTACCATAGGCTGGCGTACCGAAATAAAGTTACGTACTCTTATCCCAGTGATTTCGTAGTAAATTTTGAACAATAACATGATAATGGAACATGATGGACCAAACATAAAAAAAAATTTCAAAAAAATGGTTGACAGCGCCGGAACTTGAAACTGCAAATCAAATTTTTTCCCGCAAAACTTCATTCACAAATCGCTCAAAAAGCGGTATCCCTCCCCCCCCCAATTTTATTCTCTAAACCGCCTAATTTGCGGGAAATTGTTCAATCTGGCAGCCCTGAGTATAACTACTCGGTGTCTCGGTAGTTCTTTAACCGTGCTTGGTATACGCAATCAAATGATAAACTTTTGTAACGTAGCATCTACTACTAGTGGACAACACGTTGATCTGCGACCTAAAGCTGTACCTAAACATACTGATGATAAAAGAAAATGGTTAAAATTTTTTTGCAGACTTCAGTCCATTCCCTGGTGCCGACAAAATTATGTGTACACGGAGAAAACTCACATACAGCGTAGCACAATTCTCTCCGTACTACGTTCGTATACAGTACCGCATACTGCGTTTGCTCGGGTGTCATACCAAATCAGAATGTCAGCGAGCAAACTCAGTATGGCAAGATATATAGTAAGTATACACTCGAGCCTACTGCAGTATGCTCTGCTGTATCTATCGCAGTACGCGGGAGACCTATACTACCACAGTATGATAGTTCTCTCCGTGTATATACATTGGAATCGTGAGCGATGAAATAGTAAAGTGTCATAATACATGACGATTCGAAACCGAATTACATGATACACTTGCCCGTAAAATCAATGTTCCATTGAATATAAGCGTGAAAAATAAATTGTATCTATCACTGCTGCGAAATCAAAAGTGAAATCAAGCAGTGGTGAAAAATTACATATGCATCCTATACTGGTTTTGTAAAAAATAACAATAAATCTAGAAAGTTAGAATGATGTAAAAGAATATTTGAAACATGAACTCGCTTTAAAATCCTTTATCTTTGGCAGCGCAGTGACCCTGTAAGCGATATTATGGATAAAAACGTTAAATGTGCTTAGGCTAACTTCACTGAGAATAACACACTGAAAAAACTATGGCCCGCAGTAGCTGCCACGACTTTGTGGAAGGGACAAATCCCCGCGCGTGGCGTGCAGGCAGTACTACAGTGATGTGCAGGCAGTACTACAGTGGTGTACAGGCAGCTCCTCTGTGGTCTATATTTCGTACCACTAGTGGCACTGGTCAGGAAACGTGGCGGAAAATCCACCCCACGTGTGGCAGGGCACACTCATGACTTTGCTGTGAAGCAGGTACGCTCTCACATGTGGCTATTTCTACCGGCCATAGTTTTTTCAGTGCATAAGAATTTTCGATGGTTAGGGAGATACTGAGGGCACGAAAGCCGCGGAATGTTTGCGTCGAAAAGGTTTTATAGCCGGCCAAGAATTAAAAATCTATCAAAATACAATAGTAATTATCTTTTGAAGAGATTTTTTTCAATGAAGTTGATAAAAGTCAAATCATCACTTTAATTTCTAATAAATTACAAAGAACTGGCAAAGAGTCTAGCCGGTTCAGATACCAAAAAATGCCCTTGAACGTGTCACCAACAATTTAATGACACTTCGTATGAATGTAAAAAAATAACAATTCTCCTAAATTTTTTAGAGCGCTAACCTCAAAATTGTGTCATTTAGGTTAGGTTTTGTATTTTTTGTTTATATGTAATAAATCGTAGGACTTGAGGACTTAAAATACTAAATAAGCGGGCTTAAATAAAATACTGTAAATACAATATATTAGTAAAAATATACTAAAGTGTTTTCAGATTTTTCAACATTACCTCAAAAAAATATCTTAACATTTTAGAAAATAGTACATAACAACTAAGACAACAGTTGCGCCGAAAAAAAATATAATGCAAAAGTAACCACAAACTTATTCAGATTGAAAATGGTGGAACAGGGTATAAAAATGGAAACTTGCGATTTTTGAACAAGTTTGCGATTTTTTGAAAATTTTCATGGCTCTAACTGATTTGGGCAATTTAAAATAATCATTCTCTACTCTCAGTGCTGCGACAAAATAACTCAAAATTTGTATATATTCCTAGAAACGATGGAACATTGACTTAACGACGAAAAATCTTTTTTTTTTTTATTTCTTTGTTACTCCTGATCAAAAAAATTAAGGTGCATTTAGTACCAATAATAATAAATGTCCAGTGCTTTACAGTTCTACATATGTAATCTTAAAGTGCAAAATAAAATTAGTTTTATTGTAGAATTTTTTTAATTTCTTGAAATAAGTGGAGTAGGTAAAAATTGTTAAAATTTTTTTTTACTTCAAACCCTTTTCAAAGTTGAACTTTTGTCCATGAAAAAAATGTCGCAAAAACCGCTTTTAATTCTGATTAGAATATACAAACTCATTATAACTATCCACACCTTTGATACTCATACACGGGGAAAACTCTGGTGCAAATAAAGCTCGTGAGCCGTCGTTCTGATAAAACATGTGAGTGGTACACACTAATACATCATTGAAACTGTACTATGAAAAAGTAGTATATAGATATTCCATACTAAGTGAGAAGGCGAGATATACTGTAGGAGGACGAGTCTATGTACTACAGATGCATAGATCATTTTTAGTATTTGATATTTACTAATTATTTTCTGTGCCGTGAAATCTACAGTAGTAAATCTTCACTAGTAAGTATTTATTTTGTATCTTTTCTTCTTTCCTGTACAATATTAAGCACATAAAATCTACGATAGCATGCGCATGAAATCCTCGAACACGAACGCGAAACTTGTTTTGAAGTTATATTATTTATTTGTACACAGTATGCAGGTTTTTTTAAATTTTGCACATGAATATGGTACTAGTATGGAGCAAAGTAAAAATTCGATTGCTTGCTTAAAGTATACAGGCTCATTTGATCATGCATGGAATAGATCAGTTGATTACGAGATGATATTATTAGAGTAAATCTATACAGTTTTTGTACAAGTGTTCGTCTGTTGTGTTATTGTCATCGACATCGAAATATTAGCCAAGTCTATGTTTATAACTTCTGATCCTTTTTATGGAACCTAAATTAACCATTTTTGTGGCTTGCGCAAAAAAGAGATGTATTGTGTTTAGTGTTTAGTTTCTAATTTACATAATGTCTTTGGGTATACATACATACCACGTCTTTGTAAGCGTTTCTCATGTATAATCGTACGTGTACATATCGACACCCTACACCGAGAAACATCATTCCCATAAAATGTATGATTATATCAGCATTTTTCAACGTGACGGAAAAAAAAGATGTATGTCACCAGAATTGGCTGCACGGAGAGAGTTCTCATACCGCTGTAGTATAGTTCTCTACGTACTACGTTCGTATACAGCACCGTATAATGCGTTTGCTCGAGTGTCATACCAAATCAGTATGTTTGCTCGAGTGTCATACCAAATCAGTATGTCAGCGAGCAAACTCAGCATGGCAAGATGTATAGTAAGTATACAACGAGCCTACTGCAGTATGTACTGCTATATCTATCGCAGTACACGGGAGACCTATACTACCGCAGTATGAGAGTTCTCTCCGTGTGCAAGCTGCCAACCTAAATAAGGGTGTATAAACGGTAATTTCGCATGCTTACGTCCATGAGGGGCCGTACATTACTTACGTAAACCCTTTTTTCTTTATTTTAACCCTTTCCCCCCCCCCCCACATCAACTACATTAATTTTTGGCAGATACCCCTTCCCTTCTTTTATAATAAACATAATACACGGTAAATGTGAAAAGAGTAGACCAAAATACGACCGCAAATTTTCCGGGCCATTACCGTTACGGTTGTGAATGTGAGGGCAAGTGTATTGTAACAAGAAAAAGCGAAAATAACTATTCACCTACGTACACCATAAAACTCTAGAAAATTTACGAGACTGGTTGGTGAGGTTGATAAAGTAGGATATGCTACTTTATTAAGCTACCAAATCCCTAATTTATCAAGGTCACCTACCAGTTTCATGCATTTTCTAGAGTTTCATGGTGTATATCGGTAAATAGCTATTAATATCGATTTTTTTCATAAAATTAGAATATTCGACCCCAACAATGTAGTAGTTTTCGCTTTCTCTTGTTAAAATACAGTTACCCTCACATTCACAACCGTAACGGTTATAGTCCGGAATAATTGCGGTTGCCTCGTAGTCTAGAATCGCTAAGGGGAAAAAAATGAAAAGAAATCGTAAAAAACATTTCTGTCATTAAAAAACATTTAAAGTTGTGCAAGATTGCGGTTTTGTGGTTGCCGCAAACTAAGGATAGATATATGTAGTAAATATAAAACGAAACATCTTCCACTCTGGTAAAAAAAATCGAAATCTCGCTTTGTTCTTGAGACATAGACGTCAACAGTTGTGAATTCTAACATGTACGTTTTATCAATTAAACATCTTAGAATTTATGTTGAATTCTTAATATAATTTTTATTTTTATTTTTATCTTTTTCATTTTTAATAAACGATCTTGTTTGTTTTTGGGCCAAAAAGGCTTCACTCCCCATCCCCTCCCTCTCTCTGAGGGGATTCGTCCCCTAGGACCCCTGTGATGTCATTATATACGTATGGCGAAGTAAAAATCATTTAAAATGATTCTATGAAATGAACAGTCAAGAGTTCAGATACCAAAAATGAGTTGTGTTCCGCATACCCACAGAACCAGGTCTCGGTGGCATCCATTATCCTTCTCCCTATCCTTATTGTCCCTCTCCAGTCCCTAAGTAGTGAGAGTCCAGTGTACGACAAAGTGTACCAAAAAAAAAGGCACCTTCACACTCCAATAAACGCATGTATTTGTTAATATTACGGTTTAATGTGAATGCGACGCTTTTTTTCATATTTTTTATCCAAGCGACGCGGTACATCGCGAATCTTAGTAAACAGTAGATTTGCACGCAAAATAACCATTCACATATATCTTAATAGTTTTCTGTCATCGTTAACTAAAGAATAGTGTGATATTCACCATCATTTATAGTTCTGTACACGCAGATCAAGGGTGCTCTTGTATTTTAACATAAATTATAAATGCTTGTACTTGAATACATTCATTTTTAAGGACAATATTCCTCGGTGTATATAATCCCTGCAGTTGTCTTATTATTTGGCCAAACACGTGCATTTTTTTTTTCAAGGACTCGTGAACTGTACATTTTATAATACAGGTCTTCGAGTTATGCGTATAGCTGAATACTTTCAAAATAGTTTTATCAAATATTTTCATGATTTTTCTATCATAATTTCTAGCTATGGATGAGCAATACATGTATAATCTTGCTTTGCGATCCTCACATGTGTCACCTACACATTTAACCAACAGTGAAACCAAATTCCTGCTAAGTGACAGTCCAACGCCACTTGATTCTACATTCTCTTTGTTGCCAAATAGTTTATCTTTCGCACCCCAGGGTCTATTACCTCTGGAATACGAGAAAGAAGATCAAGATAACGTACACTCTAACACAGGTGGTGCTTTTTATTTAATTACTATTTAATAATTTGTATGATTTTATTTATTAACATATCAACTAATTTTGAGATGCCTCCTATTTTGTACGTGCTTGTAATGAAAATATTGATATAAGCTAATATTTTTTTGAATAATCAAATAAAAACAGGCATGCACTGATACACTATAAGAGAATAATTTAGAATCCATAGCGGTTTCTTTAAAAATGTTTCTAACGCATGAATTTCAATATGTTTGCAATTAAAAACCAAGCCATTATTTTAACTGAAATTGGATTTGATTTGAGGTACTGTTAATTCAAAGTATAACCTTTCTGGCTTATTAAATTTTACTCCATACTCTTCCTGTCAAAACATATAGCATGGTACACGAATGATTGGTTTTTATTTCTTTTATATCAAAATACTATGAGAGCATTCAAAGTCTAGTCAATATTTATTCATATTTTTAATTTTCGTAGGTGTTTTACGATTTCCTCTAAATAACTATGTTTATCAACTTTTGAGTAACGATCCAGAAGGTGTATTTTCATTGGCTTGCTACCAAAATGAAAGCGTTCTAGGTAACAAATAGTGTTGTGTATTGTGTATAATATTTAATTTATATTTATGCTCTTTTAAATATGGCGCGAGATATCGTTTTCACTTCGTTACGAGATTCGATAAATACACTTAGCCTCTTCTGTAACGAAGTAGATAAGGCAGATCAAGTGGAGAACCGAAGGACCCAAAACGCGTACTCTCTCGTGCTCCTGCATACTCCCCTAATTATAAACAATAAACACTTCTGGAAGAATCAATAAATACAAGTACTTTAATTATATCTCAGTGGGTGTGCCTTTAATTGTGTTCCATACACAACAAATTTGTGTCAGAAGACTAAGTGATTCGTCCAGCGCAAGTAGCAACACACAAAGAACGAGAGTAGTAAAAATGGATGATATTTCGCCAGAGGTTCAAAATGCAATGGCGCAAGCATTTGCAATGCTCTAGCGGCTTTAATACTAGCCGCCATGGCTGCTGCCGCCACAGGGCAGGAGCAAGGCACTGGTACACGGCCACCGCCATTTTCTTCCCAGCCGTACCGCGTATCACACAGCACGTCAGTATCTGATTATTTCACTCGTTTTAAATGGGCTCTGGATTTCAGCAAAATTCCGGAAGACTTACATGCAGACTATGCACGGGTGCACATGGGGACAGAGCTAAACGACGCGTTTAAATCCTTGGTCGCCCCGAAGGCCCCTGAGATGTGAACATTCGCAGAAATTACGACGACGCTGAAAACGCACTTTGATTACGAAAAAAATAATTACGCCGAAAGTGTAAAGTTTCGTCGCATCATTCAACGTAAGAACGAAACGGTGGCTAGCTTCGCTCTTTGCCTACGACAGGGAGCGTCGTCCTGCCAATACAGCGATTTTCTCGATCGCATGCTAATCGAGCAGCTTGGCAGATCGTGACATTAGTGACGAAATAATTGCGAAAAAACCTCAGTCGTTCAAAGACGCCTACAAGATAGCTCATTTTCTGGAATCGACCCACTTAACGGTCGAGGAGGTAAAATCGCAAGTCACACCAGTCAAGCCGGCCATTTCCTTGCTCGCATCAACACAGAAGTATAACGTAGAAGTATAACAAAAAAACCAATCTATTTAAGAACGCAGGAGGAGACTCACAAAGTTTGCCGGAAAAGGGAGCGACACAAATATGTTTTGGCTGCGGCGCTCAGCACCTACGCTCCGAATGCCCATTTCGCGGCGCAGTATGTCATGCCTGTAAAAAGAGAGGCCATATAGCGAAGATGTGTAGAACAAAAACAAATCCAACGCCGCATCAAGTTACTGATTCAGAGAGCATACCACTGCAAGTAAATAGATTAATTAAATTAAACGCAGTAAGCGAAATTCACACTCTCAGTACAAACAAGAGAAGAATGCTCCCTGTCAGAATAAACGGGTCGATTGTCGACATGGAGCTTGACACCGGCGCACCGTGCGGCCTGATTGGCAGCAATACCTTACGAGCAATCGGTCCAGGAATTTCGCTTAATCCTACAGATAGGCAGTTCGCTAGCTACTCGCACCATTCTCTTAAGTGCATGAGCTACGCTACAGTGAGTGCGACACTGGGAAACACAACAAAACGACTGGATCTATACGTGATTGAAGGAAATTACGACTCATTATGTGGGTGCGAGTGGTTAGCGCAGTTCCCTCACGAAATCCAGTGGAATACAATTTTCGCTCCGTGCCAAGTACTTAACCTTACGACGGCAACAACGGAGTTAACCAATGAACAAACCGCACAGCTGGAGGAGCTGCTGCGCAAGCAGGATAACGTTTTCAGCCCATCTGCAGGCAAGTTGGTGGGCCCCCCGGTGACAATGTACCTAATACCGGGAGCGGCCCCGGCTTTTGCAAGGGGCCAGAGATATTCCGTTCGCCCTGAACGATGCATACGCCAAGGAAATCGACAGAAAAATTGCGTCAGGGCATCACGCTCGCGTCGATCACTCCGAGTGGGTTTTGACGACCCATGTTGTCATGAAAAAAAATGGCCAGATCCGCAACACCGGTAATCATAAATCCACGCTAAATCTAAGAATTGTGATTGATGAGCACCCTATCCCGGGGCAAGAGGATATTTTTAACAGGATGCATGGGGCCAAAATCTTTGGCCACTTAGATATTATAGATGCATACACACATTTGCCAGTGGATGAAAGATTCAGTGAGGCATTAACTCTTAATACAACTCACGGCCTTATACGGCCGAACAGAAAAGTCTACGGCGCAGCTAACATTCCAGCCATCTGGCATCGCAAAATTGAAGCACTCATCGAAGATATTCCAGGAGTGCTAAACTTTTTTGATGATCTTGTGCTCTTTGCTGATTCATTTGACAGCTTACTACAAACTATGGGTATAGTATTGACCAGATTATACCAGAGTAGGATTCGCTTGAACCGACCCAAGTGCACTTTTACTGCACCTGCCAAAGAGTCTTGATGCCTCAGAACCCATCACTGCCACTAGTCCTAGCGACAGATGCGAGCAAGGTGGGACTTGGAGCCGTCTTGTTATACCGACTCGATGATGGGACTAAGTGACCCATTGCGCACGCTGCATGCACCATGACTGCAACCGAACAGAAGTACCCCCAAATCGACAAGGAGGCCCTAGCCATCGTTTGGGCGGTCGAAATTTTTTTTAGATATCTGTATGCAAGGCATTTTTATCTTATTTTTGATCACAAACATCTGACCCAAGTTCTGCATCCAGAGAAATCTCTTCCAGTGTTGTGTAGTAGCAGAATGGCAAATTATGCCGATTACCTGGCTCACTCTAATTATACGGTCGAGTTTAAACCAACGAAGGCCAACGCTAGTGCTGATTTCTGCTCAAGATTGCCTCCAGTTACAACACAGAGTCAGGTGAACTCAATCTCTGCTCAAGGAGATGAAGAAATGGAGGAGTTGGACGAGTTTGACCGATTCATGGTGCACCAGCTATCCCAACTCCCAAAAAGGGCTGAACTGATTGCACAGGAGACAAAAAAGGACCAGCACCAAGGAAAGATAGCACAGCTGCTAACTGGTGATCAGGATCTTGGTCGTCACAGCTACAAGGCCCCAGAGAGCAACTATATTCTTTCTGCTGATTGTCTCCTACTGGAACACAGAGTGTTAATTCCACCTACTCTTCGCCAGACTATCCTTGAAGACCTCCATGCAGCCCACATTGGAATGGTAAAAATGAAAGGATTGGCACGGTCATCTATTTACTGGCCTGTGCATCGACGCTGACATTAAGGGTATCGCCAAAGCCTGTACCGTACCTGCCAGATATGCACATTCCCCAGCTAAATTCCGGGAGCACCACTGGAAATATCCCAAGGGGCCGTGGGAACGCATACATATTGATTATGCAGGACCTGTCGCTGACAAGATGCTGCTAATCATTATTGATGCCTATAGCAAGTGGATCGAAGTCAAGGTGACCGGCTCGAGTACGACTGCAGCAACAACAGCAATCCTCGATGAACTGTTTGCAGCCTACGGTGCTTTAGTCACTGTAGTATGAGATAATGGACGACAATTCATATCTGAAGAGTTTCAGCAATTTTTACGGCAGAGTGGAGTTAAACATCAGAAACTCACGGCACCGGGCCACCCAGCCACTAATGGCCAAGCAAAGAGGTACGTGCAGACAGTCAAGGATTCCCTACAGAAAATGAAAACCACAGCGAGTTCTCTTCAACGCAACTTAAATAAGTTTTCAAGGCAGTATAGGAAGGCTCCGTACACGACTACAGGACAGCATCCTGCTCAGCTTTTCTTGAATCGAGTGCCACGAACTCGACTGGACCTAGTTCGACCAGACTCAACAAAAACTCAAGTCCCCGAGAAGCACCAAGCAGCCTTCAATTTAACGTTCAGGGTGTTCAAGGAAGGACAACCAGTTTATTTCATCTCTTGTAACACTCGCTTAAACAAATGGTTCCCAGGAGTCATTGTAAAGAAACTTGGAGATCTGCACTACGAAATTGAAGGCAATGGAAGGATTTTCAAACGTCACGCTGACCAGATCCGAGCACATCAACAAAGGCTCGAGGCTCCAGAGAAAATAGCAGAAGGACCAATAGCCAGTCCAGCTGTGACAATCAAGGACCAATGTCATACACATTTCTACGGACCTCCTGCTGCTCCACGCCAACAGAACGACCAGTAGCCAGCTCATGAGGACCCTATACCTGCTACACCGCCACGAGTTCAAACACCGGTACAGGTGGAGACTCCTCCGCCGAGGACACCGCCACGGAGAACTCTGACTCCCGAGGCCGATCCTGCACTGATACGTCGATCAGCAAGGAATCGACGACCACCACAGCATTATACTTCTAAGTAGATTCAAGACGTTTGTTTTTAAAAGAAGAAAGGGAAGAGGAAATGCTGTGTATTGTGTATTCATATTTAATTTCTATTTATGCTCTTTTAAATGTGGCGCGAGATATCGTTTTCACTTCGATACGAGATTCGATAAATACACCTAGCTTCTTCTGTAACCAAGTAGACTAGGCAGATCAAGTGGAGACCCGAAGGGCCCACAACATGTACTCTCTCGTGCTCCTGCACTTTCCCCTAATTATAAACAATAAACACTTCTGTAAGAATCAATAAATAAAACGAATTTAATTATATCCAAGTGTGTGTGCCTTTAATTGTGTTCCATACACAACAAATAGATTTTATCACAGTCTAAAAATGCACGTACTTTAACAAATCAAGAGTAGCTAAAAAAATTGTAGTTCATGAATTCGAGAGGATAAATTAATTTACGTCAGTATCACAAATCCAATGTATAAAACATAATATACAGACATAATTTATGATAAGCATAAATATTAAAATTTTTTAAACAGTCATCTCAATTAATACGTTCAATTACTCTATCAGCAAGGAGAAAACTGAATAGCTTTTAAAATAATATTGACTATGTTTAGCGCACTTTAATTTTTTTTTTAATTTGAAGGCATGGCAGTTGTGTCTATTTTTCCTGTTATATAAAAGTAACAAAACCAATTTAGATACATAAATATTATTCATTCGTGTGACTATAAAAAAAGAAGTAAAATTAAATTTTTTTTATCACTCACGGCTTTACAAGTTGTTTATAACAAATTTGATACAAATTTATGGACTGTCAAACTAATAGAATTAAATTATGTTTTCGTTTTAATTCATATTGCGATGGCATTACACTGGTAAGGTTTAAAGAATTGGAAAGTTCAGCTTCTGCACTGTTTCCAAACTTTTTACCGGAGAGTTTTTACTTTCCCGCGATAGAAAAGAAATCAGCTGGTGGAGCTTTATTCAACTTTTACACCAAACAGCAAGAACAAGAGATCGCTATTGGCCGCTTGGTTCAGACTTCAAAGAAAAGTAAGATTGATGTCTTACGTAAGAATATTTTTTAAAGAATTTTAAAAAGTGTATTTTTAATAAAATTCTTGTTATAATTTCCATGTAGAGACCGATGATACTGAAGAGTTAAAAGACCTGTTAGATCAAGTAAACATAATTGATCAAGCATTTATTCTTAAATAGAAGTCAACAGCAGTAAAAAAAAGAACTAAAAATTATAAAAGCTTGTCTTACTTTGATACATTTTCGAAGCTTCCAAATTTAATGCATGTTGCGGGTTAACAGTTGATAATAGCTTCGTCTTCCATTTTTTCATGCTTGTAAACTTGTGAGAATACGTACATGACCTGAACGCAAACATATTACACTTTTTGTTATCATTATGATATTTATGTACAGATTGATGCAGAGTTATCGGTCATATTTAATGGAAATGATTATTTTGATAAGACGTGGCCAACAATTGCGGCTAATCTATTAAATCTTGTAAAAACGAAAAAAATTCCAGAATCAAAAAAAATTCCAAAACAAAACAAAGCTAAGACTAAAACTAAGGGTAAGTAATCAATGTTATTTTCCACTTTAAGTATCGTTTCGAATCATTTTTTTTGATTATATCATCCTTAGTAAGTGTTTTTATTAAAAAATTTTGTCCTTTTAAGATCGCAAATCTACATTGGCATTAATGGTTCTTCCATATCCGTCTAAACGTATGACTCGCACAACATCTCGATCGAAAAGCAAACAGAGTTGGAGGCCACAAAAATCAGATGTTCAACAATATTTTATTTGTCATGTTCAGGTTGATGCCATAAATAATGTATCTTAAAATATATTAAGAAATAAGAAAATCACTATTTTTAATAATGCATAAATTAATTCTGATGATGGTACTTGTACTTTTACATCACATTAGTAAATAGAATGAAGCTATCAAAATTTTTAAAATATGCATTTTTTAGTCAAAGTAGTGCTAGAACAATTATAAAAAAAAAGTTGTAATAATAATAGTGATATCGATGAAATTTTTTTTTGTCATAGAATCTAAGTGAAAATACTAATATTTTAATAGAAGCTGCGTCAGAATTGAAGGCACTACATGAATTACACTGTCTGCAGATTCGTCCGTACGTTGTTACCCATGATAAAAGCCTGGGTGATATTAAATCAATCTATGTCGTCATAGACAATTGGTCTTACCAAGTAGATAGTGTAACTAAGGCAGTTGATTTGGTTTACAAAACCGTCAAAGTCTTTCGAAAACCGTTTTCTGCAGTAGCCGAAAATGCCTGGATGTTTTTACTAAAAAAAATTTACAAAGTTGATACTTTCTCAACGTCAGCAAATAAAACCTTATCGATAGAAGCGTTAGGTTTAACAAAAAAAAAAAAAAAAAATGACGGAACCCGATTTAGAAAGTACGCCTACATAAATATTTTAATTTTTAAGATTTGATATTTTGATCCAAAAAATTAGAATACTATGATCTCTGAATCTATGATTTTGAAGTACGAACGATCTGTGATTTAAATATCGTATTGCGAATAAATATTTTTTTATAATTCTTAAGTTAAAAATTATTTGAATCTTATCAATACGTGGCAATAAAACTATTGTATAAGTTACTAATATTTTCATACATAGTTATAATAAATGAAAAATAGTAATAAATTGCTTTGATAATCATCAATATTTTTGTAAATATGCCAAACGCATTCTCTAAATATAGCTATAGCGGCTCTAAATGTATGTTTGATGAAGAAATGTTATTAATGACGTTAAAATTATACCAGAATCCACATTTATCAAGATATGCGGTGGACGTTGTTTTAAATTTGTTTAATAATTTCCCGAATAATTTACAAATTTCGTTTTCACAAGCACAAGTAAAAAAAAAAAAAAAATGAGACAGACGAAAAAACTTACTGCAAATTCAAATGTCTGTTAAAAAAAAAAATAATAATTGGTTAAATGATTTTTTAACAGAACATCAAATATTTAAAAAGTACAGAGAAAAACCAGACTAGTTTGAAATCGGAACAAAGGAAACTTCGATAGTAAAAACGGATCAGAGTTAAAATTACAAAGCCCGCATATGCAGTACACATTTCATTAAACAATAGCTTAAAAGCTTTCTCAAGCACAAAAAAATTTTATAGTAACTTAAAAAAATATACTTAGGAAGTAAGTAGCGACACTAACATACTGAGTAATTTTATAAACAGCGAAATGTGGAAAAATAAATACATTATAAAGCATGGAAATAGAGAAGTACATCCATCAATGCTTTATTTTGACGAGTTTGAGCCAGGCAACGCTTTCGGAAGTCACAGTGGTGAACAAAAACTTGGTGGATCATACGCTTTTTTGCCTACCCTAGCTCGTCAAGATGTATCAAAAGTTGACAATGTTATTTTATGTGCTATGGTTCACGATAAATATTTTAAAAAGTTTAGGTATGCTAGAGTATTTATAAAAACTGTAGAAGATTTGAATAATTTATCTGAAAATGGATGAACTGTTAATATAAATAACACAGCTCAGCTTATATATTTTCAATGCTTTTCGATTTTAAAAGCAGAGATTAGAAGGGAGATTGCCAGTGCCTATGGTAAGCAGTGTGTCACCGTTTTGCACTGGTTTCAGCGCCAAACCGTCGTGGTCAGCGGTCGA
>JAPYYV010011616.1:0-10685 GCA_030522625.1 Copidosoma aretas | reverse complement strand
AGAGAGCGCACCACACTCTTCCCTGAGTGTAGGTGAAGCATGTGTCTCTCTGCGCGCGCGCGCGTGTGTGTGTGTGTGTGTGTGTGTGTGTGTGTGTGTGTGTGTGTGTGCGTGTGTTACATGTGTTGATCGCGCGTGTGTGTGTATTCTGCATACTGACCCCTTCCTTTCTCTCTCTCTTTAACCCGGTGAGTAGGTCGTCACGCACTTTTACTATTGCTCTGTTTTGCAGTGTATTTCTGCCGTCTTTTGCCTACGGGCATTTTTTCTTGCAGTGATGATGCTTGCTCTCTTGTGCAACTGCCTCTGGGAGTGTTATCTCTAGTGAAGGTTGCATATTTCAGTACGACTGCACGATTATCTCGCCCTCGGATTCAACCTACAAATTGGGGTCACCTAGCAGCTTGTTGGTAAAAGGAATTCAGGTCAGTAAAAAAAAAGTTGCCGCATCTCGGTTTCCTGGGGTTGGCAGCTGTGTGTGTCATCTGCTGCTGTTGCGTGACAGCCAAAATTCACAGGGCTATAGTAAAGGTAAATAAAATAAATGAAGAGATCGTTGTGTATCAAATGCAGACAAACAAATTGCACTGGAGCATATCTAAGAGCGTGTATGAGATGCTCTTCGGTGTATTATAACATCTCCTCAGATTGGACTGTTTTAACAGCAGTAACAACAAAAAACACACACGGAAGTCGTGTGTGCCTTCGCGTGCGTCGATCCCATCTACATCTACCGCTGAACGACACGCCAATATCGATATAAATACTGCTATACGCGTGACTAACACACAAGTAAAACTTTCGCCTCTTGGTGAGCGTACCGCGTCGTCTCCTCGTGCCATTGCTGGTCGGAGCATGGGCAAGGGCGAGAGCCCAGCACGAGCAACTCCGGTTCTGGCCAATACACGTGAGATTAAGGAGCCCAGCCGTGTTGACGCTTTGCATTGTGAGACCGAATTGACAAGAGATGCCGTGATTGACATCGTTGCACTTGGAAACATCACTGGTATTGTATTATGATCACATTTTAATTACACCGACATGCTGTGATATGCGAAATAACTCGACTGTAACATTACGCCAGAAACATGAGACCGTAAATGGATGTAAGCTTTGTATTTGTAGTATTATTTTATTTATTTTTATTATCTCTATGTATTTTACTCACTACTTTAGACACGGTTGATTTTGTACCTGAGTAAGAATGAAGACGTTATCTATCTATCTATCTATCTCTTGCATGCGAGGCTTAAAGAATATGATAAACTCGGTATTACCAGAAATTCGCCTAAACGAGGCAGTCATCGAAACTTACAAGGTTAAGAGTCGTCCTTGACCCAACGCTAGCCTTTAAAACGCAATGCGCTGCCACGGCAAAAAAGTGGCATGCCAATTTCGCACGTAAGATAAAGGAGGGTATATTCGGACACTTTCAATAACTAAAAGTATTAACCCTTTTTTTTTCAAGGAAACACAACGTTTAATGAGTAAAAAAGTCACGGAAACGTCGGAAGTATGTGTTTTCTATCGATTAAAAAAAAAATTTAGCTGTTTTCAAGGTTTAGATTTTATATTTTAAGTTTTTTTAAAAAGCCTCGAATTCGGGTGTACTCGGACATATAAACTGAATGTAGCGGACTTACTCAGATACAGATTGTGGCAGTAGTCGGACAGCAAAAAACGAAGCGTAAATGAAGCTCGAACAAAATGTAATTTATTTTATTTCTATCAAACGTATATTAATTTACAGTTTTTAATTTTTTATTATGATTCTACTTTGAGACAACTCAATTTCATTATTATTTATTGCCTTTTCAGTTTCTTCTAGTTCGGATACTAACTTTAGCAACTCAAGTGAAAGATTGTCTACATTATCTTGTTTATTTAGACTTTTTTAATTTTTCTTTACAGTTTTAATTTTTAAATTTAATTTTTTTTTCTTTTTAATAGTGTATTTTTTATCTCTTGATATCCTTTGCCCAGCATTGCTTCTTTATCTTTGATATTTTTATTTTCTCCCATTCTTGTTTTACAATTATTAAAAATAGTGTTCTTCTTCTTTTGGTTTCACTTCCTCTTTTTTTTTGGATGTATAAGTAAATCGTCGATCACTGCTATAGAAGAGATCTTTTTCTTTGTCTTGTATTATTTTTCATGACGCTTAAGTCCAATAAAAACATTTTTTAAGGTAGTTCGTCACCTCTATATAGCACATACTTTGAATATTTAATTATAAATGTTTTTTAAAACAGTTAAGAAGTGTCACTTTACCTGAGAATAATATATCTAGTGTTTAATATCATAAGATTTTTTCACAAAATTTTAATGTTAAATTTTTCAGGCACCAAAGCTTGAAAAAAGATTCAATAAATTACTTTAATCTTTTTTAATCCACATCTAATTTTCAATTTTTTGGGCATATTCTCTTCCTTAAACGAATCCATTAGGAGTCATCACTGAAAAAATTGCTAAAATTTACATAAGTTTCCCGGAAAATTCAATTGTTTGTATGGAAATACGAAAAATAAGTAAACAATTGAATTTTCTGGGAAACCAATGTAAGTTTTTGCAATTTTTTCCGTGATAACTCCGAATGGATTCGTTCAAGGAAGAAAATATTCCCAAAAAATTGAAAATCAGATGTAAATTGAAAAAGATTAAAGTAATTTATTGAATTTTTTTACAAGCATCGGTATGTGAAAAATTTCACAACAAAATTTTATGAAAAAAATCGCATGATATTAAGCACTAGCTATATCATTGTCAGGCAAAGTGACATTTCTCATAACTTTCAACAAACATTTAAAATAAAATATTCAAAATATGTGCTGTACAGGGGTAATGAGCCACGTTAAATCAAAAGGGGCTTTATCGTTGTTATCTAAAAAAAATCATGCAATGCAATAAACAAACTCTTATGAAATATTAATGGAATTATGGTTATGGAATATGATTAACTTACTCTTTTGGATTTTTGTATATTCAGAATTGATACTCCGTTTAGTATATTTTTAATTTTCGGTATTCTGTGCTTTATTTATTAATTTTTTATCGACAGCAATAGTTTCAGTGATGCTTTGATATTTTAAATGTATAAAATACATTTTTATTAATTATGCATTTAACCCTGCTTCATAAACAATCAGTTATAACAGGCCGCGAAAAACATTTAGAGGTTAGGTTCGATGTACTTTCAGATAACTTGCTATAGATCACGCTTAGAGACGAAAACACTGCACGTAATTTTTTTTCGTATAGTTTATAGTCCACGTACACTTATGATTATCTAAATAAGGTGCAAAATATGTCTGAAGATTGGTAATAAGTTAAAAGATATTTTAATGTTGCGGCTGTCCGAGTAATCTCAACACTCTACAGTACAGGAGGCAGTAGTGGTTCAGTACTGCTAGCTGATGTCCGACTACTACCGACTACGTAAAAAGTTTGAGGGTATACGCGTACATTCAATAATTTAAAATTAAGTATTTTTTTCTCTAATATAATTAATTAAATTTATACTTTATTACTTAATGATTGGTAGAAAACAGTTTGCAAGCAAAACAAATACTTTTTTGATATCATTTTACGTGATTTTAAACTTTCAGTAAATCTTTATTTTGCTCTCAAAACAAGTCGAGATTTTCCATATAAGCAGATTTCCAGAAGCCTAAGCTCGGGCAGCCAGCATCAATTTTTTTTTCAAACGAACTATGTGCAAAAATCAACAATCTGTTAACTGATGATCATAAGTTACGTATCTAAGAATATTATCTGAATGCCTATGTACCTAGTTTCCAATGTCTAAGTGCTTACATCTATCTTTTATTGTAGTGTCCGACTATACCCTCCAGTTTTTAAGTGTCCGGACTTACCCTCCTTTACCTTATTCAGCGAGTAAAAGACAGCTTACCAATAGATACTCGACTGCTGCTTGTTCGCGACCTGGTGTTTCCCCACCTAGACTATTGCTTGTCACTGATGTATGGCCTCTCTAAGGAGCTTGCCACTAAACTTGGCAGATGTAATAACGTTGCTCTTCGTTTCGTCGAAAATTTGAAAAAATCAGAACACATTTCAACGGTTTACGTCAAATATGATGTTTTGACTCTCACTGGTACCGTTTTGTATAATATGCTTTGTATGCTGGTCAAGATACTGCGATCTGGTACTCTATCCTATCTTGCTGAGAACCTCAGCTTCAGTGTTACGCCTACGGATGCTAGGAGCTTGAGCATATCCAATACAAACGAACTCGTTGTAAATGATGCGTTGCTTAATATATACAAGGCATCGTTTGCTATAGGAGCCGCAAGGGAACGGAACCGCTTGCCACCTGACTTGTGCCCTCATTACGTGGAAGATCATTTCAGGAACACTCTGTTTAGGGTGCTTAGGGCTAGCGACAATAAGCCCTAGAAGGCCCAGTCGCCTACAGACACTCCTGTACTTGACTTTGCGAAAGTGTTTGCCTTTGATCTATACTACGTTACAACATTTTTCATAGGCTCAGCTCACTATATTTTTCTTTTTAAATCCACTCTATTTTTTTTTCCTTAATAAATATGATACCTTTTTTTTTTTTTACAATTTTTCCGTTCTACATGACCCTACGTGCTCATTGTATCGTGTAGTGATGAATAAAAGTGCCTGTAATTTGGTCAAGGCTAATAAGGGCCATGGCCCGTGGTCGAATAAACAAACTTTCTCTTTCTCGCTCTCTCTCTCTACAAGAGAAACAAGAAAAATATAAATGCATGATACCTCAACTTCATCTGGACATAAATAATTATGACGGTATATAATCTACTCTGGCCCAGTGGATAAGATGCTCGCCTGACACTCTGATAACTTGGGTTCGTGGTATAGAGTCAGCTAATTTTCTTTTTTCTTTAGAAACGTTTCAGGAACGTCTCAGAGACGTTCCGTATTCAGCTGTTCCCGCAGATATTTCGAGGTTCCTGAAATATTTCGGAAACGTTTCCGAGTACCTTTGAGAAACGTTCCAATGTTTCAGAATATAGGTTCCTGAAAAATTTCTGAGACGGACGGTGCTATGTGGGATATATCAGCGTTTTTGATTAGAAGTCAAACATTTGCCGTTTATAAATATTACACTCTGGTTCCTTCATAGTGTCGCATATGTATGTGTATTTTATTTCTACTTAATATATAATGGTGGTGGTTTAAGATGAAAGAAGGAGATGCAAAGCTCTATATGATGCCTAATCCTTCCACCTCGATGGTTTTGATGGCTGGAAAGGGGACACTCCCACTTGTTTGCGATTTTAATAAAAAAATTCGTCTAACTGGTCGTTGGAAAGAATGTACTTCAATACACGTAGCATTTATAAACGATTTATTGTAAGAAATTTCTCTTCTGCAAAATTTTGAGTTACAGATGTCAGCAAAAAAAGATATAAATAACTCAAGAAAGTAAATTATAAAACAATTGCACATTTTTTAACACACGCGTGAATTTGCCAAGTAATATTATTTTTGGTAAGACGATACGGGCAAGAGAGAGATAACGGAATGTCATGAACCTTAAAAAAGATTGTCGATGCAGCTTTTGCACGTTTTAACGTGATTTACCACCTTTAAGCGACTTTTGTTCTCTCTCTCTCTCTCTCTTTCTCTCTCCATCTCTCTTTATTAAAAAGCACAAATGTTAAATCACTCGTCAATCTCCCTCGTTAATTGAACAGTTTTTCACTATACAGTAAAACTTGCAAAAATCGCCGTGTTGTGTCTGTACAAAGTCATTTCAATTACGGGCGATACGCGAATTTATGTTCGGACAATCACGCACGCACACACACACACAAAAACACACACACATATATATCTGAATAATAAATGAAAAAGTTTATTTTTAAATACACATATATGCATACAAACATAGATAACCAAAGCGATCTCATAGAAATTCGCTAAAAATACGAACAGATATAGTTAATAAATGAAATTAGTTTAATGATTTATCATATAATTGTTAATAATTTAATACTGATAATGACTCTAATTGGTATTAAAGGTTGATATTGATTCATATGTATATGCATACAATATTTACGTAACAATTATTATTAGAGAAATAGTTATAAGCCTTTGTTTGTTATTTTTGGTCATTTTAGAATCAATTATGGATATAGGTTTATGATAAGATATCATTTTAAAATTCTTTCTTGATATTTGTAAATGTAAATTGTATATTTTATTTATTTTCGTCTTATATATATTGATTATTATATACTTTTACAATTTCTTTGTTTGTTTCATAACTATCAAAAATTCTTATCCTCTTTTATTAGTACTAATATTATTTTCAATTTAGTAACTTATGTAATTGATTAATCATACAACAACGTATTATAATTTTTGTTTATATCCACATAATATTACAATTTATAACGCATAACATATCTCTGAACTTTCAATCTTTACTGTCGTGCCTTATTTACCTGCATAAAAATCTTATGTTTTCACATGAATCATGTTCCTCCTGCATATCTCTCCATTATCTTTTGATCCTATATTTCTGACTGATATTATTATTATTATTTTATTTGATGTTTTTTTTCCACTTTACATGGCAATGTGTGTTTTACATTCTTTTTTTTCATTGCAGATCCTACAGTCCAACACTTCTAAACTTCTAAACTCACCTGTATGTTTTTCTTTTAGCTTTTTTTTTTCTCTCTCTGCTTTTTTGTTTATTTTTTACATTTGGCAGATGATAGAAATATCAATCACTATTTAGTTTTTTTATTTTCTGATTGACAGAAGTCTTTCTTCCCTTTTTGGAATCATCTTTGATATTGTCAAGTTTATTTTCCTTCGTTGTTTTTTTCATAAATCCTATCGTTTTCCAATCCTCTACTTTTTCATGTACAACTTTTACTTTTTGCCTATTTTGTATTATTTGTATTAATTAAGTCTGTTGATTCTTTGATCAGTCATAATTGGAGCCACCTGTTCTTGTCCATTTTTGTTATGTGCAAAAAGTAAATTTATTCCCTTTTTCTTATGCCTATTTCTAGGCTAAATCTTCCCGCCTTTATTTGTCATACATATCCTGGTACGTTTGCATTTAAACCGAACATGATATTTGTAAATCTAAATATATTTTTTCCCCTTTTTCTTTCCTTTTTATTCCCAAATCCATGCCTACCTTGTCCGCCTCAAGCTTTCGTATGTGGGCGCGTCCAGCAAGATCGGGCCACCTCGCGCGTGAGGCACATTTTTAGCTCGACCACACTGTGTTCAACTCGCTCGTACGGACCGGGAAAAATCTGAAATAATGATAAAAAAATTAAAATCGACAGATTTTGACCTGCTCTTTATGATAGTGCTATTATTTTTTTCTCAAAAACATTTTTTCGTGTTAAAATATGTCTTTGAATCTTTTGTCATTTCTCTTAAATTCGCCACAGTTTTGAAAAATTGAATTAATACAAACCAAAAGAGCAATACTCTGATCACACCTCCACAAATTTTTAGAGTGGGAGAGCGAGAAATGCGTAAATGACAAGCAAATAAAGACGTTTACATTAGGTCAGCCACGCTTGACAGTCAACTACATAGTTATAGTGCAAACTGTAGACTCACTGATAAATACTTGACATTCATCAAAACATAGTTCACGTTATGTATAAGTAGAAGTCAAGAACATTACTTGACCCGCTGGATAGTTCCCGAACAATAGATTTCGCAACTTAAAAAACTTTAAAGTTTCAATTTGCTCGAAAATTTCTTTAAGGATTGTATAATACTGTATTTGATTGTATATACTAACATAATCGTATGTTTCATTATTTAGTCATACAATTTACGTAAATATTGTATTAAACTAACAATCTGCAATAAAAACGATTTAAAGCTTGATTGCATATTTTTTTTATCTTTTAGTTTTATTACAATTACACAATTGTCTTAATTTCATTGAATTACTTAAATTTTTCTGCAAATTTTTATAAAATAAAAGTTACTGTGCGACTGATTGTTGCGGAAATACCTTTTTTAAAAAAAAATATACTGTTAATTTTATTCATCGAAATTAAGATCTCAATCAGAGGTACATTATGTTTGAAGCACTGCATTTTTAAAGGAGTAATTTTGCAACTGATTATGGCTCTTTGTATTGTCTCTACGACGAATTATACACAATGTTTTCCCGTTCTGTTTTGAAAGTTTATTCCAATTTTCAGAAAATTTGTTATATTCTAAGTTACCTAATATCATAATTCAAAATATAACTACACCACCTTTGATACATCGCTGTAGATTATTCGCTATGTGTTAGCATTATCATAAATACTTATATATTTTTGTTAAACGACCATTAACTGCTATCATGTACATTACGTATAATTGCAAAATTTGTTATTTGTTGAAATACATAAAAAATGTTTTAAATAATAAAAAATTCATGGTATGTTATCTATATGATAACATCATTAAAATTACTTAATCAAATACAATTATTTCGTAATTACTTGTATTATAATTTTAAAATATTTAGTATGTGTGCACTGCGTTTGAATAAAAAAAAAATATGTTTTTGCAACTACATTTCTAATACCACCAATTTATCAATATTGTACGGTCTATTTGTAATTTTTCTATTTTTATCTATGCTGTGCGAGGTACCATCTGAAAGCTTAGAATTTTTACTATCATACAGTCACTGTTTGGATGTGCAACTCATTGATTACAGTTACAAATAAAAGATGTTTTTAAGTTTCTTCATAATAGGTTGTTTATAATTTGGTTTATAATAGGTTTCTTTATAATTTGCAAACAATTATGGCAAATATCTCTTAATTGTTCAGATTTAGGGAGGTAAATAAGGACTCCGATGCAATTAGCGGGTTTTGACTTATTGAATAAACTACATATGACATCTAAACTACTCCCGCTGAAGCACCCTTAAAATTGAAAGTATAATACACCTTCCCAGTAAGTATACTACATAGAATTATATTGCTAATAATATTTTGTATTAAAAAGACATTTTATGCGATTAGGGGACCTTAGATTATTATAAGTGTTTAGATATAGTTTGCTAGATTTCAGCACAATCATGGTTTGCAAGTGCCTGTTTTTTTTTCATTATCTGCATGAATTGGTAGCTCTGTCCCATTTCTGTAAGAATTGTTACTGTCGCATGTAATTTATTCCGAAATAAAATAAAATATTCTGTTTATACTCTCAATAAGAGAATAAATGATACATCAATAAACATTATAAGCGTGCAAGCGTATTTGGTTATTTGGCTGTAGGTACTCAAGTCATATCATATTTTTACTTCCAATACCCAATTATTAAAAACAATAAATATTTGTGTCTTTAATAATTTGTTTTCCCTTCGGATATTGGGTTAAAGTATTTCGGGTTATTCGGTTAAAGGAGCTAGAGATTTATATTCATGCATTTCTTTAAAATAATTTTGAATTAGTGGATAAATTATATAATAATGAACATTGTAATCGGGCGTTTTAATTTGGTAATTTGATTCAAGGTGCGTGGGTTTTCACTTATTTAAATTAAGTTTTAAGCTGAAGAGTACTTGTCATCTCTCCAGTATCTGTTTTATTTGCTGTACTACTGTTAGTCACGTTTTTTGTTTTCCGCCATAGTAACACAAAGTTAGTTATTTTTAGACGTTGTAGTATTCGCTCTGTGCACAAACGGCGAAAATTGGAACTTCGGTCCCAATCCCCATTTAAAATACGTGTATAAATGGGGATTGGGTATCGAAGTTCCAATTTTCGCCGTGTTGTGAACAGAGCGAATAGCATTGTATTAAAACACATATTTTCTGTAAGACAAATATGGAACTTACTTGCCTTAAAATGTAATTGGTTTTCTTTGTTGCTGAAAGCATATACTATACTGCAAACGTTATCTATTGACATTATAATTGAAATTATAATACACCTATGTTGTAAGTAGAATACACGGAAAAATAGTGCGTATCAAATTTTTTATGAAAATAAAATTGTTACCGATTGGGAATCCTTAGCCAATCACATTTTAGTTATAGTTTGCTAGACAGCAACGTCATCATGGTCTGCACCAGCCTGGTTTTCTTTCCATTATTTCCATGCGTCGGTTAATCTGTCCGATTCCTGTAATAAGGTGTGATTATTCTATGTATGTTTTCCTGAAACACAATAGACTACTCTGCTTACATTCTGAATTACTAAATAAATTATTCATCATCAAATAGTGTTAGCGGAAGAGTCTATTTAGTTATTTGTTTATTAGTGTTTGATTTTATCTCATTTGAATTACGTATTGAGCTAAAGTGTACGGATTTTGGGTAAGTGTCTGTTTCATCAGCTGTATCACTGACGGTCACGTTTTTTATTTCCTGTCTCAAAGCAACAATGTTAGTTATTTTTGACGCAGTAGCCCACTTTATGAAAACACATGTTTTCTTTCTAAAAAATTTGGAACTTTATTGCACTAAAATATAATTGGTTTTCTCCCTTGTCAAAAGCATGTGCTGTTCAGCAAACCTTGTCTGTTTACATCATGATCGAAAGTATAATACACCTATACAGTAAGTATAATACACGAAAATATACGAGGGTGGTCCGATAAGTACTTAGCCTCACCGCCCGATGGCACTGCTATGGCTAGAGAACTATACTATCGTATAGTACATTCTAGCAGACGGC
>JAPYYV010011615.1:0-10686 GCA_030522625.1 Copidosoma aretas | reverse complement strand
CTTAATAATGATGAGAACAGGTGCCTTTTGGAAGTAAAAGTGAAGTAAATGTGACCGATAATTTCGAAGCAACAAGTTGTCCAGCTCTAATTTTATATTGACTAGTCAAATAACATACTTTAATACACTTACTTGTTATTAGTGGCTGCTAATGCTTCTGTGTTTGTTTATTGCTGTCTGCAAAGGTTAGATAGGACCGATTGGTAGACCATAGAGTACACAGTTATTAAGATGTCAGATCCTATGGTACTTAGTTATAATTAGCACTAAGTGTACTTAGATTATATCTTTGAACCTTTAAATTTCAACTTTTTATCTTTGGTTGTTTGGAAGTACACTCATATTATACCTAGGTACTTAAATATTTTTATATTCTTTTTTTTTTTTTCTTTTTTTTTTGGCGCGAAGGAAGAAATCTTTTAAAGATGCCTCCGTGGTAGACAAAGCTACTCTGCGTGGACGAAGTTACTGCAAGACGGAGTGTCAGATTTGCCCTGGCTCATAGTGTGATAGTACTACGGCTAATGCTAGTCATACGGGCGCCTACCGACCAAAACCATCTCCCCCGAGAAAGAGCCAGCCGGTTTTACTCTGGTATAGGTATTGATACAGGAAAGAAGAGATAGAAGCAGAGAAATAACCGCGAAGCTCGATGACCAACCAAGAGACTAAGGAAGGAATCTGGTCGGTACTTTACACATCAAGGCGAAACTCGAAATATAAAGGTGTTAAAACAGCCTCAAGGATGACGGGAGAGCGAGAGAAACACATTCTGGTTAGGCATCAGACTTATGAGCGAAGAGAATTCACTTATAGATCTTTAGCCCAGCCATGCCGATAGTTGCAGGGCTGACAGTGACTTCACTGGATGAACTGGCCCAGGTGTTGCCCCCCCCCCTTCCCGGAAGAGACTTGGCGATGATCCATTAGCCCTGTTGATGAGCTGCTGACTCGCATGACGGGGATTGGCAAGACTGCACACTGCTAGCGGAAACCCACCGATCAAGCGTCAGGGTGCGCCGACGACCTGCCCAAGGAGGGATTGCAGCTCAGGTCTAGGCATCATCAGGAGAAACTGCAGCCAGTTCGCTAGAATCAGGATAAATGTGTCACTGCGCCACGGGTACTCTTTCCACCGAATAAGTCCGAGAATCGAAATTCCCGAAAAATTTTCGACGATAATAAAACCTGTTTCTCCTCGAGTCTTTCAGGCTAGGAAGCTACCACGCCAACCACTGAGCCATCGAGGACCCCTTAGGTACTTAATACGAAGGTTCTTGTTAAAAAGCCAAAATTTGCTTTGGAATAAATACTAATTAAATGCAATATTTTTTTCCATCTTCTTCTTTTATTTTTTTTTCATAATAAGATCAAAATATCTCATAAAAATTAATAAAAGTGCTATAAAAACCATTCTTTGGTGTGTGATAATTTGTTTTAATTTAGAGTCATAATATTTAGGGTGAGGGGACCCTCGCAAGCATAACAAGTCTATCATATTGTGAGACTTAAAAATCAGCTGAGATTAATAATAGGTGAACTGAAAATTTTTACTTTATACTAGAGATATAGTAAATAAAACAATGAGTTTTTGTATAAAATAACTTACTGGAGTGCAGGAGCAGGTGTACCTTTCATAACGTTATTCACCACGTTTGATGGTGGAATGAGTGTTGGGAGTAATACAGAATGTAAATTCAAACCTTGGCTCCAAAAAATTCTGCCATAGTTGGAGGAAGTTGATGCGTTGCTGTACAATTTCCTCCATGGTGCGAGGTAGACACTAACAAAGAACAAATGATGATTAAAAACACGCGTACTTAGTACATTGCGAAGCGGTAACTAGTAGGAGGCCAGAGAGTCAAAACAGGATAAGCACCATAGCAGTACTAAAAGGAAGATCCATAGGCACGGGAAATACTTTTTTTGCTAAAGTAAAACAGATAAATAAAGATGTTGAAAGAATACCGGACAATGTATGACGGTATGATGCAGAAAGCAGAGCGGAATTCCAAATACGGGCGGCATATCAAGTTTTACTCAAGAGTTATCAGAGTGTCAGAGCTTGGACGAGAGTTTGAGACAAAAGCAGAGAACTTTCCGGAATATACACTTGCAGCAGCAGCAGCAGCCGTAAGTGAATTCCGGAGTCAGACGGATAATTCCAAGCAACTCCATGAAGACCGAAAATTAAAGCTAAAGAAGTACATGAAGGGAGCGGGTTTATACTAAGTATCGGGTAATAATGTTTAAGGGAACAATCAATCAAAGATTGTTTGGATATATTTAGAATATTTTTAGATTTCTAATAATGATCCCAACATTACCGGTGAAAGGAAGGATCGCGGTCGGACGGTGTATATCAAATACTGAACCACAGTTTTAATCCCTTTTCTCCATGAATCATTTTCTCTTACGTTTCGTTTTTTAGTTCCGTAAATTGAAGCATCCAAAACAAGTTTCAGTGCATTAGGAATCAAAACATCGTCATCTTTTAAAAAATTATTAGGGGGTGGGTACGTGTCTGTATCATAGTAGTGAGATGTTATGTCAAGTCATCATCGTAGTATCGCTGTAGTTCATTAAGAATAAAAGACTTTGACAATTTTTCCTTGACAGAGCATAGGTTCACTATACTGTTCAGTGAAATCTGACATTCTTTAATTTCTTTTCAAAAACAAATTGAAGTACGTTTGATGTTGCCTCCGGTATGGGTCGAGGTTTGGTTGCACAGACAGTGTAGAATGAATTTTAGCATGCTTTATGATATCTCATCAGTTTGTCGAACAAATTTACTATGCGAATTCGGCTTAGCAAACATTGCGCTCACTCACTATTATCACTTCTTTCTTCTAAAGCCTCACTAACATTTGATGCAAAGTTGTCGC
Source organism: Copidosoma aretas (assembly GCA_030522625.1). NCBI lineage: Eukaryota > Metazoa > Arthropoda > Insecta > Hymenoptera > Encyrtidae > Copidosoma > Copidosoma aretas. The sequence goes on along the minus strand of JAPYYV010011615.1, from coordinate 7,798 downwards.
TACCAATCAACTGAGTTTTGGTAATTTATCTCTCGACTGTTTTATTACCGGCTTCTCGTACTCGAGCGAAGCGGCTTTGGTACACACGATGCAAAAGTTCGTATAGCCGAAGCAATTTGGGTCTGATCACAGTTGTTTTTAAAGTTTGTTTATACTACGATAAAACTTTAAGATGTACAATTTAGGACGAACGCCTATCTGTCATAGAAAAAGAAGTATGATTGTTTCATTTACGTCTGGTTGTATTACGTAGTCACGAATACAGAGAACTATAAGTTGGTAAGTAAAGCAAAAGTTAGATGATCACAGTACAAAAATTAAAACCAATTAGTCAGTACGGAGTATTCGTTACATAATGTACACGTGTTACGCCAAGTATTCAATAAATTGTCATTCATTATTAAAAAATTCATTTAAGTAGTTCCACCTTGACATAGTACTAAAAATGAAGTTGAATATTTTACGATACGAGTCTTGTGCATAAATAAGTGTAAAATTAATACCCGATTCAACAAGTGCCAAGTATTATGAAATTTCATCCAAATTATATATCTGTAGTAGATTACTGACTTATCTCCTAAAACCTTGATTTTTATGGCATGATTCTATTCTGATGATAATTTGGTAATTATTGAAATCGTAGCACGTAAACACTAATCACTAATAATAGAATGACACGATGTTGACAGGACTACCAGGAGTAGAAAACTCTCAGACTGAACGATCATGAGGCCCGCTGCTAGAAGCAGAGAATTAAATAGAAGTATCAAACAATCAGGGGCTCCAAACTTCCAACCACTCGACGATTCAGAAAAAACTGGCATAATATTTATGGAGAGGTCGGAAAGTAATAGAGGTGGCCTACGTATGACGCGACGGCGACAACAAGATTGAAAAATCTGAAAAACTTTTGAGCCGATTTAAGTGGAATTGGTCCTATATCGGCAAAACGCGTGCCCTACTCCACTTGACGTGCAAAACTTCGTTTTTGAGTAATCACAATTTTCAGTGCTTGTACTACATGAAATTCAATAAAATTTTGACACATTGTAGAGCATCTTCTCATGAATACGAACACTTTTGCAAAATTTCTCTACCTTGGCTAACAACTTTTTCATAGCCGTTATACTTTTTTCGCTTTTCTTAGCAGTTCGCAAAAAGTGTTCACCCAATCTTGCTAAAATTTTGTGTGTATAATAACGACTGTAATTTTCATACTCTGTTAATGTTCAAGCCCTAAATATTAACTGTGGCACGAGTGAGAGAGAGAGAGAGAGAGAGTAGGAGAGTGAAAGGAAGCACACTAGACCATGCCTTAAGTGTAACATTCATGTGCGTATGTATGGAATGTTCGCGGGATCAGAGAGAGGTAAAATAGCATAAGGAGAGAGAGACAGATAAGACAGTGGGTCAGACACTAAAAAAACACCTGACTCGTAAAACTCTGGCTCGCAAAAGCACACACAACTTGACTTACTATACTATTCGTACGCCCGGCACCATCAGGTCAGCTCTCACTATGGTCCTACAGCGACCCCACAGTAGTCAATCATATTGATTGCAGTATTCAGGAGGCTATCACTTACATGTAGTAGCCGAGATGGGCCACAGTTTTTCAATGTAGGAACTGCTGCTACAAAACGTGGTGCGGGCGGTGCAGCGCAGTCACCGGCGTTGTGCGAACTAATTGCTCAAATGCAGCGAATTCAGCTGATTGATTACCGCCCGCACCGCCACCGCCCCTGCTGCCGCCACCGCCAATTATCCCTGTGTGAAAGAGCTCGCGGAAAGCGTGTTATCTATCGCTAAGCTTTCGTGGAAAATGAATACAGCTCAATGTTTTTAAATCATCCTAATGTTGCATCACATTCTTTTACACGACTGATTAACCGCCACCTTTACCATCGACGGGGGAAATCGTATAAAAAAATATTTGTACCTAATTTGTAACTATGAGTTTCCTTTATTTCTTGTATATTTCGATGCAAGCTGGGCATATCCATCCACGCAGTCCATTGTACCATCACCATTTTTTGCATACTTTTCTCCAAAAGCGCACTTTACACAATTGACATATTTTATTTCTTTCCACGTTTTTCCTGACGTATCCATGCAGTTTTTATTTCACATCAATCACTTTATCACCAACAAGAATCTTACCGTCGTTGATATACTTTTGCACAATTTTTTCAAACGATGAAATTTTAGAAAATACTTCTTAAAATTCATCTTTCCAAAACCCCCGAAACAGGACACTATCGTCAGTAATGTTTACACATGGAGTGTTCCTACTAACTGAAATAATAGAATCACATTCACTATCACCTCCGTTCAAATTTAGATAGTCGACAAAATCAAAATCACTATTTATGGGAAATTCATTATTTCCCACTGTAATGATCGTACCACTTTCACTATCCAGAATTGATTGATTATTATTACTTTTACATTTGTTCAAGTTTAAATAATTAATGTAAACGATATCACTATTTATAGAAATGCGTTAATTCCCACTGAAATAATCGAACCCCTCTCACTGTCTACGGTTACTTTACCATTAAAACTTTCACATACATTCAAATGTTCAATATAACTAGTGACATGAATAATGGAATCACTATGACTATCTCTGTTATTACAGTCAATTACAATGTCCACTAATCGGTCGAATTCACTATCACTCACAACGTCAATCGTATCACTGTCACTGTTTACTAAAATGTCTGTATTTCGATCGCACTCGTTGATATCGTCGCAATTGTGTTCATGTAATGGTAATTTTTTAACGGTAACTCAAGTGTAATTCTTGGTTCACGTGAAGACCTTTTTTTTAGAGGCGGATTCGATAAAAATCTTTATCAGAATTTTTTTTTTTTATAAAATATACCAACATTTCACCAATCTTTTGTATTTTCTTAATTTACAGTAACTTATTAAAACAAAATTCTGATAACTGAAATAAATAATTGCTTGCAATCGTTCTCGCCTGCTTCCAGCCCGGAAAAACGTTTCTCGCAGATTAGGGTATATCGCAAAAAGCAGATCTGCCAGATGTTGCGACGGTGCCTTAGAGATAATGGTGTCTCTACGTGATTTAGTATACCTAGTACGATGGTGCTATATGGGTCATTCTACCAAAAATGGTCTGTTTCAGAGGATGAAATGGAAAAAGACTTGAAAGGGGTTTTGAATTTTTTAAATATTTTTTTTGTAATGTCCGTGACCAAAATAAATCAAAACTTCTTGGGCCCGCTGGATCTGCTCTTAAAAAAATTTTGCAGCAGAGATACATCAAATTGGCCGCAGTGGATACTATTACGGGCTCTCAAAAAATGGCCTTAAAATCGAAATTTCAACGTATGTGGTGAAAATATAACTTTATCTTTGCACATATACGATGTACTTATGATCTTCAATCATCAACTTCACTATTTAAGTCCATAATAAAACGCTACGCAAAAGTAAGATTTGTGCTTAAACAGGTGCGTTACGGGCTCGAAAAATCATCTTAACATGATGATTACAACACTCACACTGAAAATCCAACTTCGCTCTTGCACCTGTATAATGTAATTATCACCTACTGTTGTATACTACACTATCCGAGTGGATATCCGAAAACTCCGCGAGGATACAGTGCTCTTTGTACGAAAAAGAAGCGTTACGGGTTCTTGAAAAATTTACTTAAAATCAACATTACGACCTTCTGAATCAAAATTTCACTTCACCCTTGCACTTACATGAAGAACTTTTTATCCCCTATTGTATGATACATCAGTCGAGTCGATCCGACAACCCTACGCGAAGATACAGTGCATTTGGTTTCGTTACGGGGAGCGTTACGGGCACTTAGCAAAAAAAGGAGCGTTACGGGCTCTTATAAAATCGTCTTAAAATCGTGATTGCGGCGCTCTAAGGGAGTATTAAACTTCGACCTTGCACTTATATCAAGAACTTTTTACCTACTCTCGTATGCTACTCCATTCGAGTCGATCCAACAACTCTACGCGGAGATATAAGAAATTCTTTAGCGTTACGGGCTCTTAGTTTTTATTTTGGGGAGACTGAATCCACGACTCCGCAATCCTGTTACACTGGCCAGTCGTGATAGAAAAAATGGAAAAAATCCCTGTAATATCCTCAATCTTCATCGAATAAAAAGCATCTAAATTGAAGTGCCCATGTTCAACGGTATGAACGTGCGCGAGCATTTTCTGCGTCAAAGTCAAATTTATAAGATTTTGGTCCCGCAACTTTAAAGGCATCCCAGACATAGATGCAATCTTTTTTGGCTCTGAAAAGTGCATGAAAATGTTGCTTACGTCAATACCTTTTGAATGATATGCCACCGAAAGAATAAAAAAGCCTTGTGTAGCCTCCGGGCGTCGTCAAATGTGAGAAAATGTGAACGGGACACGAGCCCGTAACGCTAATTTAGCCCCCTTTTTTCGTCTAGAACTAAGACAGTACATTTTTATTATCTAAATTCTGTTGTACGTTCAGCAGACAAACAGTCTTTATTATTTAGAAAAGTTTTCGGAACGAAAGCTTTTTTCGTGACGTCGTAATCGACTGGGACATGTAATAGACCATTATTGGTAGAATTGGTAGAATGACTCATATATGTGCTATATATAGATAACATATAGCACCATCGTATATATGGGTACACTAGTCCACGCAAAAACGCCATTTTCTCCAAGGCACGGTCAGCCATCAGCTGGATCAGCTTTTTGCGATATACCCTCATACCATTGAAGGTTGGTAATCCCGAAGTCCCTTGCAACTTCGTCAAAATTTACATCACTTCCTTGGTATACGCGAAAACCACTAAAATATAACAATACTTCGCATATTAGTAAACTAAAGGAAAAATTCGTAAACGAATAACTACGCTCAAGACACGCAAACAAAATATCCTCAAAAATTGGATCTGATTGTGGTTCGCGCGCACTCTCGGCTTCGTTAGGGACCGTCTCGGCTTCAAAGGGCTCCTAATCCTTTGGAAGCATACTATCAACTGACTTTGTCCTATTCGCTTCAAGCCAACGCAAAAGTAGAGCCTTCTGTGGCGAACACAGTCAAAAATTCACACATGTCCCTTACTCCTCCTAAACTTTCATTATCCTCTGATGAATCTGATCTCGTGTCGTTTGATTTTCCTATTTTTTTTTCCAATCTCTTGAATATGATTCGTGGTAGTTCTCTACTCCCTGATACTTGGAACTTCTCTTAATAGCTCCAGTATCGCGTTTCTTTGTTCTTGTTAAAGTAGATACGTATCCCTTTCCTTTTTCAGCTCTACGTCCATTAATATTACTTCAAAGTGTATAGTGTCCCTATAGGACCAAATATATCGCAGTATATTTTTGCTGGTTTGTGTCAACCACTTTTCTTTTATTGCTAATTCTCCTCCTTTTACGTTTTTTAGCAACTGACACGACCAAAATTCATCAACGTTACTCCTTACAGCTACAATTTCGTTTTTCATAAATATTGTGTATGGCAAATTACAGAAAGAATGTAATAATGTTGATCTTACTTCTCTTGCTGATATTTCTAACTTAAACGCGTGAAATAACGAGTCAAATAGAAAGTTTCCGTATGTTGTCTTATAATCCTTGCATAATCTCAAACTAACCCTGTGCTCTGCACATTTATTATTACTTGGATCTGCTTCTTCATTTATTTGTTCTCTATTTCCAGACTCCTCCACGTTAATATGCTCCGCATGTCGTTTGCCTATGCTTAGCGTTTCTACCATTCTCCCTGTATACCCTCTGTCCAAAGCTCTCTCATTATCTTCTTTCATAAATTCTCAATCCTGTGCACTCCCATCTATATCCTTACCTATGCTATCCTCATTGTTCTGGCTAGTATTCATTTCCTGGGCTATGTCTTCATATATCCAATATTTTCATCTTCTTCGTTTATGATTATTCTTGCTTCCCACCTTTCTTCTTGATTATGTAAATCTTTAACTTCCACTGACAAATTTATCGTATCATCCTTTTTTTTATTTAACAACCTTTTCGAGGTATGAAAGTGTGGCCCAAGGTAGATTTAAGATACAATTGGCTCAAATCACAAATAACAGGGTATAATTTCGACGTAATATATAGGCGGGGAGAGGAGAATAACATAGATGAATTGTCGAGGAATCGGATAATCGAGGAAGGAGAAGTAAATCCCGAGATCCCCAGAATTAATTTTTACGAACTAGCCGACGAATAGGAAGCAGAGGGGAGTTTTAAGGAATATGTACCACCACAGAGGTTATATGTACAGCGAGCAAAAAGAGCAGAAGACGGAAAAACAAAATTTAGGGAATTAAGTGAAGATTAATCTGATCAATCAAAATCAACGGAAAGTGAAAATAGTGGTGAGTCAGATTCATCAGGTAGGGCGGATATTAAAGGAGACAAGAAGCCTGTAAAGAAAAGGAAAAAGACACAAAGTGAGAATAATTCCAGTAAGAACGAATTTTTATCAAGTAAAAAAGAGAGAATCATTAGCCGGGCGGAAGCTGGGAAAGAATTAGAGAACTACCGTGAGGAGGATAAGGAAAAACAAGGGGTGCAAGCAAGTAGCACGTCAATAGCTAGGCGTGGTGGGCAACTAAAGGGTGTTAAAGTCAAGTTCCAGAGTGCAGATACCACACTTACAGGTAAAAGGGGAGGATATGATGAATCTAGTATGGACTTAGAAACAGAAAACGAATTAACGACAATATCTGTAGGGGTACGGGCTAGCAAGAAAACAGTAATAGAGTAGAAGGATAAAAAATCAACACACAGTCAAGAACTGGAGAGACAGACATGGAGAACGCCATCGGTACAAGGAAAAGAAGGGGATAGTATATATATCACTGATCAATTAGGCAGGTTGTTAAATAAAAAAAAGGATGATACGATAAATTTTTCAGTGGAAGTTAAAGATTTACATAATCAAGAAGAAAGGTGGGAAGCAAGAATAATCATAAAGGAAGAAAATGAAAATATTGGATGTATGAAGACATAGCCCAGGAAATAAATACTAGCCAGAACGATGAGGATAGCATAGGTAAGGATATAGATGGGAGTACACAGGATTTAGAATTTAAGAAAGAAGATAATGAGAGAGCTTTGGACAGAGGGCATAATACAGGGAGAATTGTAGAAACGCTAAGCATAGGCAAACGACATGCGGAGCATATTAACGTGGAGTAGTCTGGAAATAAAGAACAAACAAATGAAGAAGCAGATCCAAGTAATAATAAATGTGAAGAGCACGGGGTTAATTTAAGATTATGCAAGGATTATAAGACAACATACGGTAACTGTCAATTCGATTCATTTTTCACGCGTGTAAGTTAGAAATATCAGCAAGAGAAGTAAGATCAACATTATCACATTCTTTCCGTAATTTGCCATACACGATATATATGAAAAACGAAATTTTAGCTGTAAGGAGTGACGTTGATGAATTTTGGTTGCGTCAGTTGCTACAAAACGTAAAAGGAGGAGAATAAGCAATAAAAGTAGTGGTTGACACAAACCAGCAAAAATATGATGCGATATATTTAGTCCTATAGGGTCACTATACACTTTGAAGTAATATTAATGGACGTAGAGCTGCAAAAGGAAAGGGATATGTATCTATTGTCATAAGAATGAAGAAACGCGATACTGGAGCTATTAACGGAAGTTACAAGTATCAGTGTTCTCGTTATTTATACCTTGTTCTTATCAAATTTATTTGTAATTGTCGATCTATTTATATTCATTGTTTCATTTAAGTAAGCTAGCAAACAGATCAA
>JAPYYV010011614.1:0-10687 GCA_030522625.1 Copidosoma aretas | reverse complement strand
TAAATATGATTAGTATTAAGTTAAATATAAGCTGAAAATAATGTTGGTACAGTCCTAGCATTTTTAAACATACTACTGTTACTTTCACTAACCACAACTTCTCAAACATCATTTAAGCAAGCCTTCGTACTATTGCAAGGTATCAACCTTTCATATAATGAAAACGCCAAATCGTGCGTTTTCCTCCATTTAAGTTTTGGCGAACTTGATTAAATGAGCTAGGGATAATTTTTACTTCTATTATCGGCCTGAGTGCCCGATTATTATTAATATTTAGTTCTAAGAAAATTTGTAGTCGTTTCAAAATTGTAAAGAGAGACGGGAGCGGAAGATAAGCTTGTCCACTGCCCCTTTCTCTGGCATAGGAGATCGGAAGGAAGAGTCCCTAAGATTTCGGGCCTGAGTGATAACGCGACCGAACTTAAGTGGCGAAGGAAACTCCACCTAGGCGGGCCTCGGAAAACTTGCGATCTGATTCGACAGCCGTTTCCTCCGCTACCACCATGGAGCTTCCTTCCGACGCCCTAGCCGCCGCTGTGGAAAATACCGGGAAAGATCTAATTTTGGCTATAAAAGGTCCCACCTATCATACAACAAGACAGTTGCAACAAGCAAGTACTGCTGAGCATCATCCCCAGGCTTAAGAGCGTCAGGGCCGCCAACTAGATCTCTCTCTAAAAAACACTGACGGAAATACGACCATGCAGTAGCCTTTCTCTCTTTCCACGGTACCCACGTGTACCGAATACGAGTGGCCAAATAAAAAGTAAGTAAACGTAAACCCGCCAGGTCCGTTCTTTACAGACCCTCGTGCCTTCGCATTCCTACGCCCGCACCTTTGCAGATTCGCTTCCTACCGCGCTCGCGAATTGAATAATATTACGCGCTTTTACGGGCCTCATGTCCTCAGGGACCTCATGCCCTCGCGAATAGCATTACGCGTTTTTACGGGCCTCATGTCCGCAGGGACCTCATGCCCTCGCGAATAGCATTACACGCTGTCACGGGCCTCATGTCCACAAGGATCTCATGCCCTCGTGAATAGAGTTTCTACGATATACGTGCCCGTATTTTAACGACTGCCGTTTACGCGTTTTACCGAGAACATAGCTACGTAATAGTTCCCGGGTTATTGAGCGCGAGCTTAGACCCGAAACGTGTATGTCACTCGCCCGACATAACAGTATATTTGTGTAACATTGTATGTAGTAATTGTAATTTTGTATCTACTCACATTCATAAAGATTTTAATAAATTATTATTAGTTAATAAGTACCTCGCTCTAAGTTACACTGTTTAATATTCACATTTACTCTTATACTATACTTACATAGTATTTTTTTATTTAAAGTTCTACAATAATTTTCTTTTCATACAATGAGAATTGCTTTGCTCCCAATTCTTAAGAAGAAAATACAATTATGTTTTAACGTGCCTTTTATCGTTATAGCTTTTTGGAAATGCTTTAATAGTCTTTTTTTTTCTTCTTGATGCTCATTATTAGTCTTATAGCGGTGTGCTATATTTTGTAGAGTTTCAGTCGCCACGCTGAACAACTCTGTTGATATGCAGACAGGATTATTTACTCTTCGAAGACTAGCTCTAGCAGCAAGTGGTTTTAATATTCCACTTATTCCTTCACACGATCCTTTACCATATGATTTTGGAAAAAGTGCCACTCAGCTGCTATTTTAAAATTATCTGTATGATGAGTAAGATTTATGAAATTTGTTTGTTTTCATATTGTCTGCTTACATCATCCTCAAAATAGATTATACTCTCTGTGTCTTTTAAATTAGTTTTGATGAATTCCACTAGTTGTATTTGAAGGAGATAAACACCTATAGTATCGTGAAATAAACATTCAGGAACAGAATAAAAACTTTTGACATATAACTTATCTTTGTCATCTTTACAATACATTAAAAAAGGACGTACTGTTCATTATTGCAATATATACCTCAAACATGATTTGAAATTTTCAAGGCATATTTTTCAGGAAAATCACAAATTGCAACGCATTTATTTTTCATTAACTTTGTCTGTGTGTCAATCACAAATTCTCTTTGTTTATTGACTGAAAAATAATGTGCAGTAACATACATTAACAGTCACTTAAAAATTCTAAAAATTCATTAAAACTAGATATTATGGTTTGCAATCAAGTTCTTTTAGTTGTAACCCACTATTTGTTCTCAATACAGTCATTTGATTTTTCTTCAAAATTCTGTTCAATGGCTCATATGCTCAATGGCATAAGTTACGCCAGAACCCTTAGCGCACGATTCCCAAAACAATTAACTGATTGCACATTACAAACCATACGATCTAAACAATCATTGTAACTGTTAATGGGTCGTTGTTAGACAGCTGTGGTTAACTTTAAATCTGCTCTATGTAATAATAATTTAACATTTTCATGTGTTGGACAGACACAGTACGAGTACCGCGAGCTCCCGCCAATACAGAATGTAGGTCGTCATCTGGAAAATTTTGAAAAGATCCTTTTTTTGTGGGATAATTGATTTTAAATGATGCATACACTTTTTTTATATTATTCAAAAGTAAACGCTTCTGCATCTGTTTTTTACATCCGCTTTTACAGAGACACTTCTTTTGACCTGGCATTAATTGAGTGTAATCATCAGACTGATAGAAGGCAGTTATATTATTAACAGTTTCTACTTGGAAAGATGGATGGTTCGAAAGATTAAGATTGCTTACCTATTTGGCAAAATTTTTGGCAATAGATATTATGTGGCAAATAGTGGTAGAAAAATCAAGTTGAATTTTTTTGTAAGACCGATGTCTGAAAATGGTTAAAATTTTAATTTTATGAGTTCAGTCTTTAGTAGTATTTAAATTTGCTCATTAAGTTTTCGAAATTGTTATGTAATCATTATCATCGTCCTCAGCATTATCTGGACCATCGTCAGTTAAATTAAATTTTTTTTTTTCTAATTACTTCTGTAATTTTTTTTAGCTTTCTCCTCAATTTTGCGTCAATTTTCGTCTTTAATAGGTGAAGATCCTAAGAAACTCAATACTTAATTTAAATGCTCTACGCGATCATTCATTATTATTGCGCTTTCTCCAGAAAGCCCCAAAGTATATCCACTTCCAATTTTGACATCTAATTTTTAACATCTTTATTTGATGATCCTTCATTATTTTCCGCCCATGAAAAAAACGCCTTATTAGGAATATTCACGGAATATTGATAAATTCTTTACAAAATAGATTCAATACAGGAAAATGAATTTCCTGGTCATGTTAAACACTCTTAGTATCATAAAGTTACGTACTACTTTAACTTGATCATCACTGCTCCCGGCATCATTCTGTCATTTGCTCTATTCCCGATGTACCGATGACAAGTATCACACATTTTTTGTTGCAATAACTCCGTAGTAAATGGTATATTCAATGCGAGAAGCAAATTTTTATTCGCTTTTTGCAATTTAAGTGTTTTTCTTTTATGACTTATCAACTTGAAAGCGTACAACACGAGTCAGTGCCAATATTTGTGCCCTGTAACTTAAGCGGAAATTTGGTATGACTAATACTAATTAGAATAAATAATCATTTGCATATAAGGCACGATCGTTATATTTTAGGATGTCTCTTATAAAATATATGTTTAAAAAGTATATAAAATTACATACAATTACAGCCACGTACTCTCTAAAACCATAACGATCACTCGTGCAGTTCAGATATTCTAATTCTTGAGAAGACGAACAAAATGCTGCAAAAACCATGACGATCGATCAACAATTCGTCAAATAACAGAAAAACACCAATCAACAATTTTTATGGCGATCCGGAAGCCTGCCACTGGGACTAATCTTAAAGCAGTTAGCATTCACAATACATGTATCCTGCAACTCTGAAAATTTGTGCAATTGTATTACACATGTAGAAGATTGTTTCAAATCGTTTTTTAGCCCTGATTAATTGATTACTTGTGCTGATTTACATGACACATGAAAATTCTCCTTCTATGAAAAAATTATACAGTATCAGATAACGTGCTCGCATTTTAAAACCAGAGGGCCGATTTTGCTAAAATTAAATCTGAAACTTACCAACATAAAGACGAGGAAAATGCTGCATGTTGGGCTTGATTAAGTTAAAATTAGATATCAAAACCCCGGTGAAACCTCGATCACTTTTTTTCACGGGCAAGAACATAAGGTACTCCGTCAGTACAACGATCGTGCCTAAAAAAGAGTAAAACGGTATGGAGCAAGAAAATAAGGCGTGCGATAGGATCCGCGCGCTAATTTGACGTGCCGCACTGCATTAATTAATTTATTTCCAATACTAATAATCATTTTCTTATAAAAAAAAAACTATTTTCGATAGAAGATTGTCCGTAGAATACGATAATAATATTAAAAACTCGCTACAAGGTGGCGGCAATTTTTGGCAATCAATTAAAATATTTAGATTGTTTATAACAATGGTGATTTGTTTATAATTTTTTGCGAAACAATTTTCGTATTGAAGTTCATTCTTTACGTTTCGAATAAAAAAAGAAGATTCTTGCTCAAATAGAACCGGACTTATGAATTTTAAAGTAAGCATCAAAGCCAAAAATAATAAAATTCTTAAAATTTCGATATTTTTTATTTTCCGTAAAATCGGATTCAAATATAAAAAAAACACGTACCGTTTTATTCGATTTTAAACACATAAAAAAGTTTCAGTCATATCGAAGGTGTGAAGGTCAATGCTTGTCAAAATCTGTCTGGTTTGTAAAAAAACGTTCTACCTACAGGTAAAGTTTAAACAAATAATTCCTATTTGCCGAGGTTGAACCGTTTTAACGTTTTTTTTTTTGGTTTATGATGCACGAGGAGGTTTATAGCTTTTTTAGTGGGTCTTAAGTTTTGTGAACTGTTGACTTAGTAGCAAAAAGCTTGTACATTTTAAAAGAATCAACTTATTTTAGCTGGACTAACTATGCCTTGGGTTTGTTAAACGATTAAAAAAAAAAAATTCCTATAAAATTATGGAATTACATGAAAAATTTCTGTAAAATTGTCGCTTCAAAAGCAATTAGAAATTTATTTAATTTCGACCCGAACGAATAGCTATGATTGAAGACCTTAATTTTTACTTGACGCATATTAATAAAAATTTTAAAAATATCTTGTCACGCTTCCCAAAAACAAGTATGATATGATTTTTTCACGCAAAAAATGATAATGTTGACGATGACTACAGATGATACGAATTCACATTTTAATTTTTTGATACCGGATTTGTATTCTATGACCCATCAATTCCTGTATTCATCATGCATATTGTTTTTAGAACACATTTCGTGTTTTAATCTCAAAACAATGTTAATGAAGGATAAAGAGGATGAGATTTTATAATTTCGACATCGAATTCGTATTCCACGAACCCATCTTATAATAAAAGATTGATCGTCCCGTGACTGAAAACTTTTTATTCGTTCTGTGTTTGGTTGAGAGTCGCTGAGAGTAGGAATATTTAAAGGCGAGATTTAAAAAAATTGAGTAAAAAGTAACTTAACTAAAAAAAATAAAAAGTAACTGTTATAAAATAGCAGGAGGCACACAGTGGGCCAGATCGTTGAAAAAATGACCAAAGCCTCGACTCCAACTTAATTTTGCTACAAAAAATAATTTTTTACCACGATTTTACTCGTTTTCAACTCTACTTAAAGAATCCGAGTCACGTGAATGTGTACGATATTTCCTGCATTGTTTAGGTGCCGCCAAAGTTGTCACATTGGCCAAACCTGCTTTTTCATGTCTAATGTAGATGAATAGTTAAATTAAAAAAAAAATTAAAAACAGTTTTTTATGCTGTTTTACATGGCGTTCAATACAAATCCGTCGTTTATTATGCGAAAAAACAATTGTTTAAACAAATTGACCTACGTGAAGCCCGAGGCGGGTAAATCATCGCTTTAGAGTTGTCCAGTACTCATGGTGTAGCGACGAGCAAGCAGTTGTCCCGAGCCGCTAATCCAATTGTGTCTTAAAGCTTTCAGGGATAAGCTTCGCACCCGCTTACACCGTCGCTTCCGCACCAACGACCTTAGGCAGCGCCTACCGCAAGCGACTCACCAGCACCTCTCGGCTTTACGAGCTCGCGGGTACACATTCTCCGCGTGATACTGGCTCAACCAAGTGGCTTGGTTCTTCTGGTGCTTGCAGGGGATCCGCCATACCACGTGTCGTGCTTGCGATCGTTGTTGCGTAATTAATTACAAGCTCGCTTAAATGCAACCGTGATATTGCTTGGATGCACAACAATTATGTTGCTTGAATACACCATTTAAAATTGCTTAAATGTATAAGAATTATATTGCTAAAATGCACCATTTGAAATCGCCTGAATGAACCATTGATATTTCTTAGATGCACCTTTATTTTATTGCTTAAATGCACGTTTACTATTTCGCTTAAATGCCCATTGTTTTTTGGCTAAGTCGCATTGTTTGTTTTTGCTTAGGTAAACATTTGATTCATGCGTTATTTTGTAGAATTCGACATTGTATTACTTCAAGTTAAAAGTCCTGTTTTCTTATCATTATAAGTATTACTTTGTTTTATTATTTAAGATGCCAAATTATTTCTTTTGTATCAATATGTAAGGTTTCTTACATAAAGCCATTGGTATCTAAACTAAAGCACGCATGGTTTCTTATGTCCTTGTGAGTCTAAGCGTATTTTCATTATTTGTAACCGGAGGTATTGGATAAGGTCAGAGCCATCATCGAGCTTATTCACGTCGGCGTCAGATTCAAGGGTTCTAAGAATGGAGGCGGTCTTTCCTTTGCCTTTCCGGGCCTCCTCGATCTATGACTTAGCTGTAGTGACAAGTGCCCGCTCCGTTTCCTTCTTTCCCGCATTTTCATCGCTTCCCCAACGACGAACAGGAGAAGTGTTATGGTAAATATCTTCATGCTATTTTATAATAACAATAACTGTGGGATTAGTAGTGCTATTCTCCCACCTGCTGCGCGAAAATCACCGTACAAGTCGGTTTTGCATTCGCCCCGCTCTCTTATCCCTCCGGCAAGGCCCGATAATATATTTATTATTATAATCTGTGTGTGAAATGATAAAGAAAAACATCACAAAATATTAGGTTAAAATTTTTTTAAACAAGCATCCACATGATTTCTACAGTTTTCAAGGCTGCTTCTTACGAATTCAGACCTTAAAATACAAAAAAACAATTGTTCAAACAAATTCTCTAAACGAATATCGGTGAATATTTTTTAAAAACAAGTGACACATGTTTTCTATAGTTTTCGAGACTGCTGATTACGAATCCAACCTTCTGTATGCAGGAATTTAATTTTTTAAACCAATTGTTCAAACAAATATCGGGTTAACATTTTTTAACAACATGCGACACATGTTTTCTAAAGTTTTTAAGACTGCTGATTGCGAATCTACGATTAGCTATGCAAAAAAGTAATTGTTTTAACAGTCAGTATTAATGATTATTAGGTTTAAAGTTTTTAAAATTGTACAACACAGGTTTTCCACATTTATCGAGGCTGCTTATTAAGAATTTGCAATCTTCATGCAAAACAATAATTGTCACAGTGGGTCGGATCCTATCAAAACGCTCAAAACCTCGCATTCATGCAAAAATGTAATCTATTCCAATACTTTTAACAAATATGAGTTTCTTAGTTAGTCTATAACAAGTATTTGAGTCTATCGAATGGAAAAAGTATATTTAAAAATGATATCATTACTTCACGTTTCGGAAAAATTAAATAATTTCTAAAAACTTGACGCAAACAATAAAATAGTCGTAAATACAGAGATTTCCTTCCTTCTAAATATACATACTAATCCGACATTGAGATTAAAAACTAGCGAAATTTTATTTATATTGACCAAAAAATAGGAATTTTAACAAACGTGTAGCATAACAGAAATAAAAATCATTAGATATATAATTAATTGCAAAAGAGGATAGCTTTGCAGGGATTCAACTGATTTTACATTCGTTCAAAATTAATGTGCGATACATGTATTGGCGCATACGCTCAAGGGTGTTTCATGCATTGTATCTATGTTTACGTACATGGATGGAGACATGTTGTTTTGTACAGTGATGGAGCGAATCAATTCGTATCACATCACCGTCGAGTACAAATGCAGTAAGGGAAATAATCTTCCTCGTCTTAAATACTATTGCCAAAAAAAAAAACAGTCTACATAATTGAACAAAATGTAACAAGAATTGGAATTTTGTTAACAAATTTGTTCGAGATTGAACACGAGTGGACTGTATTATTTTATTTGGGGTTGCCAATGCCGGTTGCGAGGATAGTGAGCAGGAGAATAATTGAATAGGCCACGGCGGTGTATTCCAAACACTTGCACTTTCTTTAGTAAATGTGTACATATTAAACAATAAAAATATATTATGTAGAAAAAATATGTTACTCAAAACTTAACAGATATCGATTTTTGATTGATTAGTAAATAGTGACAAAAAGAAAGGAGATTGTTTTTAGTCACGTAATAGTATGATGAAGTAGCAATTATAGATATACTTGAAGTTGTGTAAAGCCAGTGAACCCAGTTGCGTGTTGCACTGGGCGAGCGATCGTTGCGGACTGGCGCACGACGGCAGCACACAGATCGTGCAGAGCGAGAGCAAGTACGCGGCACGCAGTGATTGGTGGCCGCGCAGGACCGTCAAACGCACGCCATTGGTTACAAATCTGGACGCAATTTCCAGCGCGCGAACAGTTGAATTATAATACCGACTTATAATACTAATAATATTTATAATGCTAGGAACGTTATCTTTAAGTATTTTCAATTGCTGAATTAACTAAAGTATGATACTTAAATTTTGATGTTATACAAAATTAGAAAAACAATTAAAGTGGAATATTTTAACGAAATTAAATTATAAAATATTTTACTTTATTATCCTGAAAATAGTTGCTACAATATTTTTCATCATAAAAAACTATGGAAACAATTATATTTTATTAATATATTTGCAATACATCATTTACAAATTTTTTTTTAGCTTCAAAATACTATAAAACATTTTCTAGTATTCATTGTTTGTCGTCTTTTCTACTCAAAATTTTTTACAAAATTCAAAAGTATTTGGAACTACATTTTGTAACAACTAATTTTGATGAAAACAAAATTAATTTAGTAATTGTGTACGTTAAGAAATAAAAAACATTCATGTATGTGTACACATGTGTTCATATGTAAGTAGGTTCACACATTAATTTATACATGGTACACTGGAATTTCGGTATATATGAGTACGTTTACTGATCAGACGCAATGTTATACAAAATAATTTTACACGTGAATATGCTATGTGTGTGATCGGAATGTGTTATTTTGAGTATTAGTGCGCGTGCGCTAGTGTGTATGTATTTGGATTAGTGGATAGGTGGTTAAGTATGTGTTAGTGCGCTAAAATACGATACAAATGACTACAAAACATTTAAGGAGGTTCGGATGTAATAATGAAATGCAGAGATCACAATGACATTGATTTTTCTTGATAGTCTGGAATACGTAGAACTTATATGAATTCATTCAATGTTTGTTATAGATCATTTTGAAAAGAATGATCCAAATGAAAATAAGTGTGATAACATAGGCTCTTTTGCAACGCGACCTCGATTCGTCGTTTACATGAACAAATATCTTTGGAAAATGAAAAGATATTTAAAAAAACTATACCTACGAATGAAGTATTGTTTCAAGATTCAATGAGTAAAATTTTAAGTTATGTTATAGTGAATTTTAAACAATGCCAACGCTAAATGTAAGCGGAATATTGAGTTTGTCGGGTGCAAGAGGGGGTGCACGGTAAAGGGAGCCAAGCTGCGCGGGCCGGGGGACTCCCTGTTCCTCGCCTCGCTGAATAATACTCCCGAACATCATTAACTTCTCGGTCTACGGAAAATTGTAAAACACACATATTAATCGCAATTTCCGTAAAATTTTGACAGTAAAAAAATGGTTAATTTAAATTTAAGATTTATTCTAATAATTAATTAATTTGTATAAAGAATACTCACCTTATTTCGTATATCAAAATTCTTACTGTAAGTTTAGAGTATCTTTAAACCTAAGATTCGCTTACATAAATTTTGTACGTAATAACATAGATACGATGTATGAAACACCCTTGAGCGTACACCGAGAGAAAAAATATGCGTTTAATGCACGGTATCGAGCCATGAAAACAACGCGTGGTCCCTTGCCATGCTTTCCGAGCATCGCTTACATGCCTTAAACGCACGGAAAGTGTGGGTATAGTGCAGGGCAGGCCACCGCGGATGAAACGCAAGGCAGCGGTGGGTTTTTGACCATAGCCTCCTTGGCTTTTAGCTCTCTCTGTATATATATCAGTGCGAAGAGGGGGGGGAAGCAGCGCGTGTCATAGCAAGAGTGCACTATATACAGTACAGTACAATACGCGCTATACATACGGAGATAGCCAAAAGCCAAGGGGGCTATGGTCTAAAACCCACCGCCGCCTTGCGTTTCATCCGCGGTGGCCTGCCCTGCACTATACCCACACTTTTCGTGCGTTTGAAGCATAGAGCCATGCTCGGAAAGCAAGGCAAGAGACCACGCGTGGTTTTCATGGCTCGATGCCGTGCATTAAACGCATATTTTTTCTCTCC
>JAPYYV010011613.1:0-16047 GCA_030522625.1 Copidosoma aretas | reverse complement strand
GAACATTGCATTATTTCATAGACAATATTATAACATTTTATCCTTTAATAAGGCAATCAAAGTCGTCACTTAACAGGCCAGCTGATCCAAGCTTTGGTGTTGCTGTACTACTACCTTAAGGCTGTTGTATCGATGTATATATATCATACCCGTAAATAGTGATTCACCTAAAATTTATAATTTATTCCATGTTACAGAATAATCCACTTTAGCTTTAAGAAATAACTATTTTATTCTACACATATATATCGCATAAGAAAATCATAAGTACCAGTAAAGTTACATCAATCATTTTTTATTATTACAATACATTGTCCAGTTTATAAATTATTTTCTAAATAATAATCAACCTCAATACGGAACAGTTACAACAAACACGAGGATCTCAATTTCAATTAATAAAATACTTTTTTATGTAAGATAATATTCACAAAAAAAAGAAACCATGGTGATCACAATACGTAAAAAAGCAGAGGCAATATTTGGTAACTGTATAATATGTATCCTTCAACAGCGTTAAAACTATGGAGTAATATTGGGAATATCATCATATCGTCATACTTGACAATTATTTTTGAATTATTATGCAAATTGATCATATATGCATGCACGTGATCGTTTAATAAAAGTTCTTCGTGCAGTTTACATTTAAAATAAATTTTATCTCTAACAAAGATAATTTTTGGGTTTTCTCCAAACTTTCTTTCTGTATAAATGTTGTTAATTACAATAAATATACCAATTTTGTAAAAATTTGACTTTTTACGTATTGTGATCTCTATGTTTGTTTTTTGAGAAAAATATTAACTTACATTAACATGTATTTAATTATCAAAAATTGTAATCTTAGTGTGTGTAGTAGCTACTTTTTATAAGTAGCTTACAAACAAATTCAACACGAAATAAAATTGAACCAGACGAAAAACATGTCTGTAACATCAAAATCAAAGAAAATATTCGTCACGTTACTTCAAATACTCTAAAATAAGATAAAAATAAATTATATAAACATGGTACATTGTATATATGTATGATGATGTATTTGCAATCAAACAAAGTATTATTTCAAATAAAAATTCAATTAAAGAATAAGTCAAAACTTTGACCAATATAGATAAAAAATCCCGTCTGCAAAATTACAAACATTTACACCAAACTTCCGTTGTAGCAAAACGTTTAATTACAAAACGATTCTTAAAAAAATAGAGTTTAGCAAAAACATACATGCAAGAACGCTGAGCAGCGAATTTTGGTGGATCTATTGGTTTTAACTCTGGATTTCCAAAGAACTTCGATCTCAGTGTACACCCTGAAAATTTACCGAAAAATTAATTCAAAAGAAACATGCCTTACTAAATTATCACATTTTCTTGATCTTATGGTATTCTTTATATAGTTCCCATCGAGTGATTTAGTATGGAGTACTGATTATTCACAAAACTGTTTTAATAATGATCGTCAACTTATAATGTTGCAGTATTATTCATACAGACTATCCTATGGACCTAATGTGATAAATTGTAGTCCATTATTGTATGGGTCAGATTCACTCAACAATTTTTCTATGTATTAATACACTTTTATAGAATAAAACAGACTAAATAATTCAAGAAAAAGCCAAAAACGATTGAAAATTAAATGTTACGTTGGTTTGTTGTATACAGTAAAAACTTGTGCATCAAATGTTGAAGCAAATTGAAAAAAAAAAAATCACAAATGAGTATATATTGCCGTAAACATACATAGGTGGACGGTGATATATGCTAGAACATCATCAAGATACAATGACACTTATGAGAAAATGCAGTCAATCAAATTTATTTATAAAAGTAACGTCTAATCCTAAATGGAAAGATCTGACGTTAGTTATGACAAATTTCCCAAAAAAAACGACGCCTAATGATATACCTAACAATGCAGTTTGACTATTCTATACAAAATTAGTATCAATTTTGGATGATGTAAAATATAAAAATATTTTTGGTAGAGTATAAGCTTATGTTTACACTATTAAGTTCCAAAAACGTGGCCTACCACAAGCACATATTTTGATAACATCAAATCCTCATAACATAATTTTATACCTGTAGATATAGATAAAATTATATCTGCCGATCTAATTCAAAACTTACAAAATTAGCAATTTTCCCGACTACGTACATGTTAAAATGATTGCAATAAAAAATGTATGAAAAATTCTATATTTGCCCTTAATATAGACGAAGAAATAAAAGTTACGAAGATAACATTTGTATAACTAAAAAGAAAAAAATGAGATTCTTGTAGAGAACTCAATGGTTGTACCTTATTATAAAGTTTTTTTTATGAAGTATAAGTCTGATAGAAATGTTGAATATCGTGCAGAAATACAAAGTGTAAAATACCTTCATGACTATATCAACAAAGGAAGTGATAGAGCATATATTGAAACTCAAAAGATGTATGTTCCTACAGAAGATATTCCGATTATATTTCAAATTATTTTGACCTTAGAGCTTGGTTTGAGTTGAATGAAATAATAAATTTAGTTAAATCTCTGAAATATGTAAATATTCCTGTATAATATGCCTTTATAAATCAACTTACAAAGTTTTACGGCAGGCACATTGAACATAGATTCTTTCAAAGAGCATGAACATTTTTGTGAAATTATTATCAAATAATGTGAAGGGGACAACATCATTTGAGATCAAAGAAAGGTTTTCATAGGCAACAGTAAAAAAAAGTCATTTTTTCTTTATCGATGGTCCTGGAGGTTCTGGAAAAACGTTTCGATACAAAACATTGAATCATTATATTATTTTTCAAAGTTCGTTTACCTTGACCTTTCAATAATATTGGAAACTTATTTTTTAAATACGAATCGGATAAATAGAAATTATAAGAAGTAGATTTAATTATAAGGGGTAAGCTTCCAGGTTCCAAAACAAGCTTAAGGTATAGTTTGCAGAACTTTGCGTGATTTATAATCATGTAATAAAAGGATCTATTGTGGAAACAATTTGTTTAGCTTAGGTAATGATTTTCTTTGTAATTTTTCAATTCAAAAAACGGTAATAGAAATATGACAATAGCAAAAAGTACTAAATCCTCATTGTTTGGTCATTCCTTCTTATTATCAAATAAAATAATAATATCCATTTTAAGAATACAAAATTTTCAAAATTATCATTAGAAATTGGAAAAGAAAGAATAAAATCATCGGAAGTTCCGAAAAAATGGAAAATAAATGAGGTTGGCTCAAAACTTTTTGGTGTTCATTAAATTATGTTATACTCAATTTTCGTAGCAAGTATACTTTATTTACGAAGAACAAAATGCTAAATAAATGGCAAGGAAAAATCGAAACTTACTCTAGCACAGACTATGCAACCTACAAAGGTGTTATTAAATCTAACCAATACTTTTATATAAATTTTCGAATCAAAATATTGAATCGCATTCATACAGTTTTGCCACCTCATGAGCTTAATTTGAAAATTGGAGCTATAGTTATGCTGAATCAATCTTTAAGTATTGTAAACGATTTATGTGATGGTCGAAGATTACATATTAAACAATTATTTAGAAACAACATTAAAGCTAAAATTATAACTGGAGAGAAAATGTCAAAAAACTTTTGTACCAAAAATAACTTGAAACACAGTAAATACATCTTTATGACCTTTTATCTTCTAAAGACTTTTATTTCCTTCAGTCTTAGCGTTTTCTATGGCTATTAAAAAATCTTAAAATCAAAGTTCTGACAACGTTGGATTATATCGGAAAATATCATTGTTTTCCCTTGGTTAATTTTATATCACTCTATTAAGATGCAAAAGTAAAAATGTAGTTTATATTCAAATTGAGCGTGATACTGAAAAGTGATGCCAGACGGTGCTCTAACAGGGCTCAATATAGAGACTGACAACAGTTGACTCTTGTTGCTATAGGTCGGAGGCGCTAGAATATAGCTAAAGAAAGAGTCAGTGGCTCCACCCAAGCCTCCTTTACCGAGGATTCCCCAATAATATATATGTATATATATATATATATAACTTAAGCCCAATTCATATACTACTTCGATGCAGCTCTGGCTAATAGTACGATAGCTGAGTGGACTAACGTGCCGCTCGTATTGTCGAGCGAACCTTCAAATCTTGGCTTAGTTTTTTGTTTTGTTTTTGATTCTTTATAATTCATTTTTTTTAAATAAAAAGAATTATCATTGAATTATAAAAAAAATTATTTATCATTGTATTGGCTCGCCAATAAATTATGATTCCTAATTATTTGACAGATATCTAAGGCTACTCTCATTCTCACGTATTTGCAACATACATAATAATCTTGACTGTTTGTACTTTTCTTAAGTAAATACAATAGTACTGTTATAAGCGGTCGATTAAGATAAATCTGTGAATTAAGGTGTGTCAAATTATCTTCAGTCATAAAATTATTTATAATTTAAGCCATCTATTCCCAAACAATCAATACGCTTGACTGCTTGCACCGTTATTTATTCCAATTATTATTTATGATTAAAGTGCTTAATCTTACTAAAACTGATGGACTGGTCTACTTGCGCCGTTACCTAGTCAGGGTATTATCATTTTTTAAGCGCACAAATACAATACAACAAACAGGCTCGGTTTCTTGCGCTGTTATTTACTCAGGTTATTATTAATGATTAACGCGCTTAATCGCAATAAAATCGGTAGACTTGTCTACTTGCGCTGTTACTTATTCAGGTTATTAATAATTATTAACGTTATTTTAATTATTTAGACACACAGACATAGTGGATATATTAATTTCTGGCGCTCGCGCTCAACACACTCGGCTATGTGCGCTGTGTTTTTATCTAATTTCTGTATGGATTTGAATCAACGAAAAATGATTGAATATACGTATGCATAAATACATATGCGTAATTCTCCCGTAACTTTGTTAGATGGGGTCCGGGGCTAGTAACCCCGTATAATAATGAAATTGAATAATTTAGAAGTGATACAATACGTAAAATGTTGCAAGGTTTCTTTCTCATCTATTTTGAATCTTATTCATTACTTCCTTCAGGACGAAAATCGCGATATAAGGGCCAAAATGTAAGTTCCGACCCCTGCCCCAAACTCAATTACGCTCAGAAACGCACATCTCACGGTAACATAAAGCTATTTTGCCAAATGCCCACACATACATTGTAAACTATAGGCATTACAGATTACATTAATACCACATTTACATCAATAATCAATCGACTACCTTAACAATCCCATTCCAAAAGAGGTGATTAACAAATCCTTGAAGAAGATGAAGTTCTGGAGGAACACATTTCTCTAATACGTACACATCGTCATCTTCATCATTATTTTCCTCGAACATCGTCATCTTCATCATTATTTTCCTCGACAAATAATGGGAAATGAATTGTACTATGACATTCTTTGGCTTTTTTTTATCGCAATGTAAGAGATTAAACTAAAAATAACCATCTTTTAAGTTCGTATAAGTTTTTAAATTAGTATTACATATTTGCTTCCTGAATTTTCTTTAAATTCCGCTGTTCAAAAATGAAATCAAGAAGTTCACTTGCATTATCATAAGCAACTGGTCTTTCTTTTATACCTTCTTTTGTCTCGAATTGACAAAGGTGTTCTTGGTAAATATTTTCCATCATTTTTCATTTCTCTTGCACATTTTGATTGTAATTCGATTGCACTGATTTTCTTCCTGCCTTACTACGAATAAAGTTTACCATATTTTTTATATAATTTGTTGATGAAGCTATTGTAGCTTAAAATTTATTTAAACTTTGCGCAGAGAAGATTATTTCGGATTAATTTTTTTATTGACAGATATTCGAGAATTTTTACATGCTGTATTATTCAAAAAAAGTTCATCAGTATCGTTCGCAATTTTTCTTTTTAAAAGACTAGTTATGATTTTATTTTGTTTTTTATTAGGCAGTTGTTCTACTAAATTAAAAACATTGTCACGGGCATTTGAGGAAGAAGCACCTTTACAATTATGTCGAATACCTTTACCAATTTCCTGAAAACAAGAATTACAAACTTCTAATGAGGTTCTCTCTTTATTCTTATTTGTCTTTGCAGAAGCAGTTTGCAAAGTATTTTCAAAGCCCTTATTAACATCAATTTTAGTGGCAACCCGACTAATAAGACCTCAATTTTTTTTTTTTTTTTGGATGATTGGTACTTTGACCTGTTTGACAAACGTAACACTTGCAACTCGTTATCTGTCTGGTTGTTTTTACTAATTTTATATCCTCGTAAGTAGGCATGAATGGAAGAGGTCTTTTAGAATTACCATGTTTTTCTAATTCACTGATAGTCAATCTACAACTGATACAGATGCTTTTCGGGAATTTCTCATTAGAAATATCAAATCGGTCACTAATATGATTTTGAATAAGTGCAACCTGTTTTTCGCGTAATAAAAAATGATTAGATGGCTTATTATGAAAAACTATTTTTTTTCCACAAGGAGCGCATACTTTCATGCGATTTTCTTCATGATCACATTTATAATATAAATGTGGATGAGAAGACATTATTATATTATAAAGCCAACTTCTACAATCAGTATCCAGATAAATTTGTGTAATGACACCTAAAGTTGGGATGAGAAAATATACGATGTTAGATACAGATTATATATATATATATATTTATATATATGATTATAACTTCAATTTTTCGATTGAAGATAGCAAAGCGCTATCTAGTTACAATCAAATAACTATATTTTATGTAGAATGAATCATTCTATGCGTACAATACATGGTATATTGGAAAAAAAATTCGAAGAACTAATTTTTTAAATTTGAAATTTAAAAATCAATAATCTTATAGAAAAGAATAAACTTATGCATTCGACTTAAAAATAAATCTTTCACATTTTAATAAGTTATCATTTTTTAATACCATTCCTCTTATAAAATTAACGACATTATCTGTTAAAAATTTTATAAAAGTATTTAAACACATAAATTATATTACCTATTGTGAAATTTTTTACAATTTCTCCATACAAAATCAGAAAATTAGATTATCTTGAAAACAGGAGCAGTTAGGATTTCAACTCAAATTGATTTTGACTCTCTTATCAAGTGCAAATACATCCCCACTTTAAGTTTTTGTCAATTTTTTTTTTTGCGATTTAAAGTTATTTCCTGCCCACCGTGCCCTGGAACCACTACTAGGTGTAACAGGATGTGTAAGTAGGGTATCTATGAATTCTTGCATACGCCCTACATTTCCAGTTAGTTGATTCCTGAGGCTCTGTATAGATGATGAATCGGGGCAAGCAGTTTGAAGCCTTACGACTGTTTAAATATTACAATGAAACATAATATAAAAATTAATGAAAAAAATTCCAGGGCGTTTTTGCATTACCGTGATGTGAAAGTATAGTACGAGTTTTTCCGGGATAAAATTTAGCTGAGCCTGTTCATTTTATCATTATTCGACGCTTCAAACCCATACACTCATTGAATAAAATCGCAGCGCGTATAACAGAGCGTATTGATTTAATTATTATTTGACACTTTAGAAAATTGTAGTAATTAAATTAAATAACAGTGCCAGAAACTAAGCCTGTTTGTTGTATTGTATTTGTGCTTCGAAATAAATATAATACCCTAACTAGGTAATGGCGCAAGGATACGAGTCCATCAGTTTTATTAAGATTTAGCACTTTAATCATGAATGATAATTCGATTAAATAAAAGTGTAAGTAGACGAGTCTGTAGGTATTATTAAGATCAAGCACTCTAATCATAAATCATGATTTGATTACATGAAGGCACAAGGAGACGAGTCCACCGGTTTTACAAAGATTTAGCACTTTAATTATGAATAATAATTTGATTAAATAAAGGTGTAACCAGTCAAGCATATTGATTACTCGGGAATAGATAGCTCGAGATACAAATAATTTTATGACGATGGATAATTTGAAGCAGCCTAAGTCATAGATTTTTCTTAATCGACCGCTTGTGACAGTACTATTATATTTACTAAACTTAAGTACAAACAGTCATGATTATTCTTTAAGTTGCATGTACGTAAGAATTAGGGTATCATGTCCGTTTACTTAGAAATAAAAATCAATTGTAAAGGCAAAAAAAACAAAAAAAAAAAACCACACCAAGATTTGAATGGTACGCTCGACAAAACGGAGCGCTACGTTAGTCCACTCTTCTATCGTATTATTAGCCAAAGCATGCATCAAAGTAGTATATGAATCGTCCCCAGGGCTTGGGTTGTATATGTATAATTGGGGAATCCCCACCTTGGGTGGAGCCACTGACTCTCTTTTCTGCTATACTCTAGTGCCTTCGGTCAATAGCAAGTCGACTCTTGGCAGTCTCTATATTGAGCCCTGTTAGGGCACCGTCTGGCAACACTGATGCTGAATTATAAATATAAAATACTGTTCAGAAAAAAATATCTTTTGTGACTGAATTAAGAAATAAGTACTCTAGTTCCTACAAAAATTTTCAATTTTATATCATTCAATCGCACGTAAAAATTCGGAATGAAGATCGTTTTATTTTGTTTTCGACATGATAAAACAAGTTATTTACAATTTTTTTCAAATTTATCTAATTGTTTTCACGTATACTAGAAAAAAATTATACTAAAATCTATTAGAATTAAATTATTTGTAAGCAAATTTCGTTGTTATAATTTACTTTATCAATTTTTTTCCATGCAATTTGTTTTTGTTATAATTTTCTTTTTAATTTTATATTCACAAAATTACATATATTCGTACAAATTTTTTACAATTTATATTACAAACTAAAAATTTCTGCTTCTTAATTATATAAAGTTCTTCATAAGTTAAATTTTCGTTGCAGTATACGTGACGCATGGTATGGACAGAAGACAGATGGATGAACTTTACCGAATCGACAATTTATTTTTATATATTTCAGTATAAAGGAATAGGGGATTTCTGTATTTTCGCGGTAAACAGGGCTACCTGCGAGATCCACGATTTAAATATTCTATTGGTTCGTAAATTGTTCATTGTCTTAGTATAATTTTATCATGTCATAAAATTACACTTAATTAGTCGTATAATTAATAAACTTTTAAAAAATTTAGTACAAAAATGCAGTACTTCATTAGTAATACCTCAAAAGTCATATGTGGACTCGCTAAAGATGCTATTAATGTAAATCATATAGTAATATTTAAAAAATATAACAAACTGATATAAAGTAATAAAAAAAAATATTAGAGAAGTGTGCAAATGAAAAGCTAATTCTGGTATAAACCCAACAAAAATAACAGAGAAATTGAATTAATTGTTCTGCTTCTTTGGGAGTAGGCTGCGGGAGAGGGTGTGGGGTGTGTGATATTTTATCTTAAAAAATATTGTTTAAATTAACCGACTTTATCCTAATTTAGCAGGGAGTTTTTCAGTCTTGCGGAAATTGGTAGGGGTTCACTGCTGAAAAATAGAGGTAAAGGGGTGTAAGAATGTAATTAAAAGTTTAAACTTTACAAATATACTGCGGAAAGTGAACGAATATCAGCTCATTTTGTAAAAGGCTTGGGGGGGTTTGTGTAGGAGAGTTGAAAATCGCGTGAAGGGTACAGAGAAGATATTCAGAGGGCAGCGTGGGGGATACAATAATTCAACACTATATCATTGACGAAAAAACTCATCGAATTTAGCTTTATATCTAGAAGAAGAGGTCTCGAACCCCCCCGAAATTCACGGGTAAATTCGTTCAATTTCTACGTGTTTTGTAACACCGTTATTTGTTTTTGGCCCACCGCACCCCTCACCCCCTTCCCAAAAATCAATTGATTCTCCGTATTTTCACGTGAAAACCATATTTTATCATTTTGAAGAGCCTCCCCCCCAACAGCCCCCCCCCCCCCATCCACAGCCTCCCCGCAGGAACTCAGAATTTTTTCAAGTCCTATATGGTTTTCGATTCCTTTAAAGCCCCCCCCCCTTCTACAGCCCTTCTGTACCACTTCCGCAGCCTCCCCGCACGAACTTAGAATTTTTTTAAGTCTTATATGTTTTTGTATTTAATATATAATATTTTTGAATTTTAAGTTTTGTATAGTTGTAATTATAAAAAATTTGTATTGTACGATAAATATTAGTTAATGATTTTTTTACTCCACCTTGCGGTAATCATTTAAGAGCTCTTTTTTAAAAGGAGTTTCCCCATTTGCATTCATAACATAATTTCTCAGTGTCGATACATATTTAATATTTGTAACTTTATTTTTTGTCTGTCATTATACCAAGGTGAATATGTCTACTCCACTTTTATGGTATAATTTATCACATCGAACAATTGTAGTAGACATGGTCTATTAAATATTTTATTCATCGTATTTAATTGTGAAAGTTGAAACATTCAATTATTATCTTTAATAATTCATCCCCAAACAATGTTTTTAATACTATTATCACTCGCTTGTAATTGTATAAATACATTATTTGGATTTTTATATCAAGACAATGCTACATTTAATTGCCTAAGTAAACATAATAGTTTATTGAAAGAAAGAACAAATTGATCGAATATTTGAACTTATAATTTATTTATCGTCATTAAAAAAGCTAGCACTATCGGAAATTAAATTACATTTATAAAAGTTTTGGTGCCCTTCATTTTTATATGTTGATATAGAAATCGAGCGATCCGGCGGGGGCAAAGGCGAAAATTATTACTAAAGCGAGTGAAATTTTCTTTTAATTGTTTCTTGTGAGCAATGTTTTGCTTGCCTGGTGTAATAACATGTTTTTTCAATATAACCTGATAAGACTGGCACACCAGGCCAGAAGAATGCTGCTAATAATAAACAACTTGAAGAAAATTTCACTCGCTTAAGTAATTATTCTCGCTTTTGCCCTTGACAGATTGCTCAATTTCTACATCAACACTATGGGAAATTTTTCTTTCAAAAAATAAGTTAGAGATGAATTATTTCTAGATGATAAAGCAATGCGTGGAATAAAACTTTATTTTTAATGTCATTACCTGTAATAATTTTAGCTTCTATATTACATCCATATAATTTATTAATTTTGAGTCTTGTACCATCACATAATCCATCATTTATATATACATTTTTTATCAACATCACTATTGCTACTTCTTTAAAATTCAGTTCATAGGGACCCTATAGAGTATTATTTAATACTTTCATTGAGAAATCAATATAAATGTCATCATCACAGTTATCAACACCTTTATATGTAGATTTATCTGTACTACAATATGTTACAGTGTTTTTTAACATATAATTAAAAATTTTATTAGTAAAAAAAATGTATATCCATTGTAACTTGTTAATATTGCACTATTTATTGTTAGATTAAAAATTTTCCTAAATTTTTTGAACATATATTCGTTGTTATCCAATTTTTAGAAATATTAATAGTTTTGATGCGTCTCCCATATCTAATAATAATTTTGCAAAATATCAATCTGTTAAACGAACATTAATAGATAGTTTGAAAAAATTAACCAATGACCATAGAAACGATGATTTAATTTTTCTGAAATTATCATACTTCTGCTACTTTTTTAGATAACTGATAGATTCTGCCGAAAATGGCCATTCAAAACTGTCAGTTTATTTCCAAAACGTTTATTGTTACACAAATCATGTAGGGAGTTATTAAAAATTTATAATCCCTTCTTTGGTATCATTGACGTTTTGCCCCATCTAAATAAATCTACTTCTCCTAAATTTTTTTATCACATTTAAAGTCTAAAAATGAACTTCAAATGTTACCTAAATCTAACGGCAGTTTATATGTCTTATGATTTATCATACCCTCGGGAGGTAAAATTATTAAAATACATGTCCATGCCATTAATACTATTTTCATTTTTTTTTAAATAAAACAATAGTCTAACGTTTTGTATAAAAATATTTTTTCTGATCTTCCTGGTCCATCAATAAATTTTTTTTTTTATCATTGCTAGTTATTGATTTAAAAATGTAGTGTTGTGCTTCGTTCAATTTAAAATGTAGATCATCAAACATTTTTTCACTTAATTCAATTTAGTCATCAATGTTTTTTAAATTTGAACTAATATTTTCTGGAATAGGTACATGAAAATGTTTACAACACTTATTTTCTGATTCATAAATATCATTTATATTCATAAAAGGTTCATTTTCTTTATTTTTATCAAAATCTTCCAAATATTAGCTTTTATATTTTTTCGAAGTTACATCACCTTGGACGTTTTTTGCAGTTAACAACCATGTGAAAAATTTTCTTAATTGATTTGGTAACATAACAATGATAGCTTTTTGAAAATATTGCAAATTTGTGAATCATGTTTGATTAGACCAATGCTTATTGCAGTTTTTTTATAAGTTTTGTATAGTTTACTTTCATTTGTTTTTAAATTTTCGAAAGATTACAACTCTATACAAGATTTCTATTCATTATATTAAAAATGTAATGTTCTGGAATATTCACGTATCTTAAAGTTTTAGCAAAGTTATCTATTTTATTCAACTCGAACCATTTTGTAAGATGTGTTTATAATTATTTAAGGAATCGTTAATTTTATGTTCTTCGAAAATTTTTTTTTGTCTATTTTCCACATGTATTGGTAATCAACTGATACTCAAACTAATACTGTAAACAGTGTGCCTGTATCAGACTTATTCGTCAACTTATGTTTCAATGATTTCGTTACAGAAAGTTCTACATTTTGTTATTGAAGACTTAAATTAACAGTATGCTGACTCAACTAAAACATGAAACTATAAATAGTGTGTTGGCCATATTTTGAGCTTATTTATCGTTAAATGCTTGAGAAGTAATGATCATCAATCGTTGTAAAAGTCTGAGAAAATATTGCAGTAAGGCTCGCCGCAAACGAGGTTTTCTGAACTGAGAGAAAAGTGAAACATGCTTTGTCCCTTAGGTAGCCGTTTAAGCTACAATACATGATAATTACTGGCAATTCACTGTAGATTGCACGGTGTGCCGTGGACCGCGCGGATCACTTAATGGAGTGCTAGCAGCACCACTTTTTAGGCTCGGGCGCTGATCTATGAGCATAGTACGATTGACGCACTGCAGTAAAGCACCCCCTCTACCCCAGCGCAACAAAGTACTCAAAATTAAGTGAAAAAAATACAGACCAAAAGAACAAAAATTGCACCCCTTAAAAATGCAATTTGTTTTAATGAAACCCTTGCCAGTTTTACAGAAAAAAAAAATGAAAAGTAGAAAAATCGGCAACTTTTAAATCGACGATATCTTTAAAAAAAAAAAAAAAAATTTTTTTGGTACAACTTTTGCTTAAAAAAACTAAACCTTTTCTGATTTAAATTGAGCCAACTTTAGATTTGCAAATTTCCATCTTGATTTTCAATTGACAATGAAAATAAAACTTTCCCTGGAGTTAACCTCGATACAAAGCTCAGAGATCACGGTGACGGCAGACGGCGGCCTGGGACATATGTATATATTCCTAATGGATCTCCCGTCTCCGTTTGCACCGCGGAAAAAGCTCTCAAATTCAGACAACAATACGTATATAAATATAAACAGCAAATGAATAAGTGATTCTGTGATGATAATTTTTAAGGGCCCCATACATAAATATGTCCATCAATTTTAGTTTTTTAAAACTTGTTTACACCCGTCCTTTTAATAAATACATAGGTAAATAAAAAAACAAGTGCTCTATTCATGTATGGCCTTACAACTGTTATTTGTATATCTACACTGTAAAAAAAATTTTAGTAAAATAACTACACCTCTTGGTTAATTCACGTTGTCTGGCGTAGTGAAAATACTACAAACGTGTAAAAATGCTGTAATTTTAGATCTAAACTATGTTTATAGCGTCGTCATTTTATAATTGCAATAGTAGCATTTTCTTACAAATTTTGTAGTTAATTAACTATACTGCTGGTAAAGTTTTACCATGCTGCTAGTAAAGTCTTGTAGCGTTCCATAACTCCCGTGCTCTCGAAAAACCTTTTTTAGGAGTCATGAAGAGATTTTATGCGTGTAAATGTGTATGCAGTATTCAACGTGACTATCTTATTCGACCGATAAGCTTTTAAAGTTGACCTTTTATCGCTTACTTTATTAATTATTTCCAGAAAAACAAAAACAAATATCGCGACGGACATCACTACCGACGTAGTAAATATACAGAGTTTGTAGTTAATATACACAGTTTGTAGTGAACTTACTATGCTGTAGAGCTTAGACATTAATCATCCTCGTAGTAAATATACTACGCTTAGCGTAAGTCGGATTATTTCCAACGCTGAGCGTAGTAATTTTACACAAAAAATTTTTGACAGTGTAACACACTGGAATAAATTTTTTTTTTAACACCCCTGTTCTACTTACTGGAGTTTTTCTCACAAATAATTTTTTTAGTAATAGTGCAGAGTGTAAGAGGGTGAGGATCTGAGGTAGTGAGCTTCACTTATACAGTTTTGACTGTTTTGAGGAAGCATACTACGTATGTATGTATATGTATTATTGTATACATACATATCTTTTGCGTTTAAATTAAAGATTTACTTTTATTTGAATACACCAACTGTCGGTAAGGCGAAAAAACATAAGTGTAGTATTTACACATGCCGTCGCTTGATTCTGAAATCACGACATTCAAACATTGAATTCCTATTAGCTGGTTCCATGATATAACCCCTCTCATTGGTGAATTCCTTGTTTCTTACTTTACGAATCAAGCCACGGCGTGTGTACTACGACATATGTAATGTTGTACATTATCGTTCGACTTTGCGGTATTAATACAATATAACAATGTATAAGCATACAATACACTCGTCCACTCGACGTTGTTTATAATTTAATGTAGTACTTAATTATCGCCTAATACGCTTGATAATTATAGGTATGCAATACAAATTTTTTAAACATAAATCTATGGATGTAGTCTAAACTTTGAAGCCAACATCTCGGGATCGGGGGATATGGCCGACGGGCCTCTGTCTTCCTCTAACATCGCACCCTCTCTCTCTCTCTCTCTCTCTCTCTCTCTCTTTCATAAGCATTAGTTAGAAAAAGACAAACACTCTCCGGCTATTTCCCTACTTCCGAGATGTTGGCTACAAGGTCTCGGCTTGGATGCGCAGTCTATCTGTATAAGTCTATGGTACATACATTTTTGTTGGATTGGACTGATTGGAGTGTGTGGACCGAAACTTAGATTCGGAGCTTGGACACTTTAGACTGCATCCATGGATTTATGCTCCTAAAATCTATATCACATATTTATAATTATCAAGGGTATTAGGCGATAATTAAGTACTACATTAAATTATAAACGACGTCGAGTGGACGAGTATAATGCTAATACATTATTATATTGTATTAATACCACAAAGTCAAAAAATTATGTGAAACATTACATATATCGTAGTACACACGCCCGCGCCGTGGCTTGATTCTTAAAGTGAGAAACAAGGAATTCACCAATGAGAGAGGTTATATCATGGAACCAGCTAATAGGAATTCAATGTTTGAATCTCGTGATTTCAGAATCAAGCCACGGCATGTGTAAATACTATACTTATGTTTTTTCGCCTTACCGACAGTTGGTGTATTCAAATAAAAGTAAATCTTTAATTTAAACACAAAAGATATGTATGTATAAAATAATACATATACATACATACGTAGTATGTTTCCTTAAAACAGTCAAATCTATATAAGTGAAGCTCACTACCTCAGATCCTCGCCCTCTTACATTCTGCACTATTACTAAAAAAATTATTTGTGAGAAAAACTCCAGTAAGTAGAGCAGGGGTGTTGAAAAAAAAATTTATTTCAGTGTATTACACT
This sequence comes from Copidosoma aretas, assembly GCA_030522625.1. Lineage (NCBI taxonomy): Eukaryota > Metazoa > Arthropoda > Insecta > Hymenoptera > Encyrtidae > Copidosoma > Copidosoma aretas. The sequence continues at coordinate 195 of JAPYYV010011613.1, read as the reverse complement.
GTAAAAAAATTTTGTGTAAAATCACTACGCTTAGCGTTGGAAATAATCCGACTTACGCTAAGCGTAGTATATTTACTACGAGGATGAATAATGTGTAAGCTCTACAGCATAGTAAGTTCACTACAAACTGTGTATATTTACTACAAACTGTGTATATTTACTACGTCGGTAGTGATGTCCGTTGCGATATTTTTT
>JAPYYV010011612.1:0-10687 GCA_030522625.1 Copidosoma aretas | reverse complement strand
ACGCTTATATAAGAGCTAGCATAAGTGTTTTTATGCCGTCAGTCTATTGCTTGAACTGTGACAAATATGTCGACATACTTATGTTATCGTGCATTCGTCCTTGACATAGGTGTAAAGGTAAATAAGACAGTTACAGTTGTTGCGTCTTATGTATTATGTGTATACGAAAATTGTTAAGTTATTTGTTAAAATTATTTAGCCCGATGAGGCAGTTATACCATCAGCCCATCACTTGGACTGTGACAGCTGAGTTGACATACTGATGTTATCTTAGGTTCCATATATCGCGTATTTGCATAGGTAAGCAAGACAGTTGCAGTTTTTGCGTTATATTATGTGCGGGTTTTTCAATTCTCTTGAGTGTGTGTCAAAACAGTTTTTTTTTTAGCCTGATGAGTCTGGTACAAATGACCAGCGAAACGTCGCTACAATAAAGAAAAATGGCAAAATCAACAATACTCCAGTGTATTTATTGACTTTCCAAACCTCGCCCCTAATGGATCACTGATCACTTTCCAACTTTTTAAAAGTCTAAAAAAATTGAATGGAGAAATTAAGACTTATTGTAGCATAGATAACGCTTCTTACAAAGGAGTGGATAAGTCAGAGAATAAAATCTATATAAATTTCCCTGTGGAAATGTTAAATAATATACGCGAATGTTTGCCACCTCATGAACTTAATTTAAATATTGGTACCATAGTTATGTTACTAAGAAATTTTAGTATATCTGATGGTTTATGTAACGGTACAATATTGAAAATTACAAAAGTACTAAATAACAACATAGAAGAGGAAATAATTACTGGTGAAAAAGTTAGAAGTAAGGTTTTCATTCCAAGAATAACTTTAAATACAGAAAAATATTCCACGTTATCTTTTATTTTATATCGTAAACAGTTCCGAATTGTTGTTACATTTAATATATAGAACGCGGCTTCCATACTCCATTTCTCGAACACATATTTTTTTTTAAGCGTGTGTGTGTGCAATTACATTGCACCCACACATGCATACGCATTGACTTCATACCAAGCAAGTTCAAGCCTCTATTGAAATTCAAACTTAATGCCTCCGTTAATAAAGAGCGCGAAGTGTAGGAAAGAAAAAATTTGGAAGATAGGAGAAAAAGGATGGGATTCGTTTCGTCCTTGATCGCTAGCTGGGACTCGTCAGTGTAGCACGCTAGCGATCTAGCTACATACGAACACGTCCAACACTTGCACTGATACGCGTGTATAACCGCGAGGGCGAGATTGATATAACGTGTAACAATTGGCATTTTTATTTTAATCGTATAACAGAAACAAATCCCATCCTTTTTCTCCTATCTTCCAGATATTTCCTTCCCTACACTTCGCGCTCTCTATTAACGGAGGCACCAAGTATGCATTTTAACAGAGGTTTGAACTTGCTTGGTATGATGTCATTGCGTATGCATGTGTGGGTGCAATGTAATTGCACCCACACACACGCTTTAAAATAATTCTGTTCGAAAAATCGATTATAGAAGCCGCGTTCTATATATTATGTATTGAATAATCGAACAAGTTATAGTACGGGAGTACAATTAAGTTTAAATGTTGTTGCATTTGCTATGACTATAAATAGATCTCAAGGTCAAATTTCGATGATGTTGATTTATATTTAAGAAAATCTTTATTCTTTCATGGCCAGATGTATGTTGCTTTATCAAGGTGCAAAAATAAAAATAATTTATTTATTCAAATAGAAAGAAAAAAAAATAAAGAAATAGAAAACATTGTTTGGAAAGAGATTTTTAGATTATAAATTGACTTAACATTATACTTTTTATAGATACATTAACAAAATCTACTGAGATACAACAAAAGTTATTATATTAATTGTTACTTTATCATTAAATAATAGTACATGACATGGTGTATATTTATTTTATGACACTTTTTTTTGAAAAAGTTAGATATTGAATATTTTATAATGAATAATTTCTAAGTTTATAATCAAAATTCGTAATCTATATAATAGCTTTGTATACATGTTATACAAAAATTATTGTGTCTATTAGTTTTTAACATTTTCGTAAATTTATTATCATTAATATTTATTTCAGATCGGGATTTAGTACTTATTATTGATGTACGAAATTGGTGCAACTTAATGATTTTTTTTAACAAGTGTACGTCAAAGGAATAAATAAGAGGCAGACAAGTTGTTCAAATTAGGATAATATAGTATTTTATACATACAATTATTTCATATGAAACTAAGTATATCAATTTAATTATTTATTCTTCTAACTTAAACTTGGAAAAGGGGAGTTCTGTCTTTTCGTGCTTGTGATACAGCTCAATTTAATACGTTATTTTCACAACTTATTTTAATTGGGCGATACCTCCACAGTTTATATTATTTAATAATAATGTAAGGCTTATATTTTCATATGTAATTGTATTATTTTATATAAGTACGTCTGTACATAATGAATTTTACATTGTTTTTTAATAATATTAACATAAAAAAAGTTCAATGCACCGAGAACTTTATACTTATAAAAATAAATTTATTAAAGAGAAAATTATTATTAGAATTATGTTTTATAATGATTACAATTTAATTTTGTACATCATTGATAAGCATGAAGTCCAACTATTTGCCTCTTGGGCAGTGTGGAAAAATAGATAAACAGTATTATATTTTAAATCATCATTAAATCAAATTATTAAAAATAGAATTTTGTGTTTTTTATTTAGGGGGTAGGAAGAAAACAAGAATAGTACATATTATTACATATTTATAATCATATTAAATGGTGTGCAAAAATACATATAAGTAGTTTCTTTTACACTACTGAGATAAGTACATATTTAAGAGTGAGATGGTTAATGATCACTATGTTAGACAGTAAAGTGGATTATAGGGATCTGAAAATAGCCTTGGGGGGTCTGTGGGAGGTCTGTTGGGGGTTAAGAAAAAATTTTGTAGGGGGGCTGTGGAGGGTCTGAGGGAGGGCTGTGGAGGGTTTTAGGACAATATTATGAATTTCAAATTAAGGGAAGAAACAAAAGAATTTTACCATATTTTGTAGGGAGACTGTGGGGGGTCTGCAAGGGTCAAGAACAAATTGTGTTGGGGACTGTGAAGGGTCTAAGAGGAGCTTTGGGGGGCTGTGAAGGGGCTGTCGAAGGGGCTGTGGGGGGTTTTAGGACAATATTATAAATTTAAAATTAATGGAAAAAACTAAATAATTTTATTATATTTTGTGTGGGGGGTCTGAGGGGAGGAAGTATGAAATGATTCACACAATCAATTATATAATATAGATAAGTGTATATATATATATATATATATATATATTAGTGAGACCTCGCCCCCTGCGCGCTCCGCGCGGCAACCCCCTTATTGATAGATATTTCTATTCTTATGACTGAATAGTAAATACAGAAGTCTATTTTTTGATACACATACATATGTGTGTGCAATTATAGATAACCAAAGCGATCTCCTAAAAATTTGCTAAAATTTCGAGCAAACATAGTCAATAGATTGAATGATTTCACTTATTTATCAAATAATTGTTACTAATTAGAAGCCAATAGGGACTCTCTGTTATTTAAGGCTAATATTGATACATATGTACATCTATATAATTTTGACGCACTTATTATTATTCGAAAAATTGTTATAATCTTTTCTTTGGATGTTTTAATCATTTTATAATCAATTATTGATATATGTTAATCGTAAGTTATCATTTTAAATTTTTAATTTAATATTTGTAAATACAAATTTTTTATGAAATTTTTTTTTCATGTCTTGTATTGATTTTTATATCCTTTTACATATTCTTTTCTTGTTTTATCACTATTAAATATTTATATCTCCTTGAATTTTTACTAATTTTATTTTCAATAGAGTATGATGCATAATTATATAAACATACTACAGTATTTTGGATTTTCTTTTTTCATCGTTATAATATTATAATTTATAACGAATAATATATCATTGTACTTTTAATCTTAACCTTGTAGGTTTGATGGCCTAATCATCGATAGTATTTGAAAAATTTTCAGCAATCTAAAGTAATTTTAAATGTATGCTGAATAATTTCATCGCAATTTTAATGAATATTGGTGGTATAAGTGATTTAGTACAAGTAAAAATTTTTCAGCGTCATGAAATCAATTATTGAATTTATCACCAATAAAATAAAAAAACAAGTTTTTGGCTCTATTATCGAGCCTTGAAAAAGGCCATGGATCTATTATCTAGCCTCTATAATTGAGCCCCGTTCAAGCCCAATATTTACATGGTTAGACCGTCTGTATATAAAGATATGCATGTATTATATGCAAATAAAAAAGTTTTGTTCATATTAATAAGTACGCACATTGATTTGTCTCAACAAAAACAAATTACAAAAATCTTAATAGACGAAAAAATTTAGGTTAGGTAAAGGCTTCTAGTACTGAATGCACAGCCTCGATAATAGGCGCGCTATAAAAACAGTGCACCTATTAACGACTTTATTGCTAATAAATACTAAAGAAAACCAAAATTGAAAAAATGTTGTCCATCATATTATTGACACCTATTTTAATATCACTATCACATTTACATCGTACACGTTTCAAATGCAGTCCATCTATAGACGACAGTAAAATATGCATTTTCTTAAGGTATTCGTTTAGGGATCGGACGTAAACTAATGCAAGCCTACTCGTATAACTCGTATCACGTGTTGAATGTTCATGCAAACAGTGATTGCAAATTTGAGAATTCAATAGGCTACATTAATAAATGAACTTATAAAAAATAATAATTCGTGTATATACATTAGCCTATTATCCATATCTTTGTAATTATAGTTGAGACCCTCGATGATAGGGACAGGCTCGATAACAGGGACATTTACCCTAGTGCCTTATTTACGGACGTAAATATTGTATGTATTTACATAAATTATCTTTCCCCTGCATATTTTTTCATTATCTTTTAATCCTTTATTTCTGACTGATATTATTATTGATTCTTTTTTTCTTCATTACATAGTAATATATTTTTTCTTCTTTTTTTTTTACCTTGCTGAGCCTATAGTCTATTACTTAAAAACTTTTAAACTAATTCATATGTTTTTTTTTTGCTCTATTTTTCTATCTCTGTTTTTTTTTTTTTTTTTAATATTTTACGGACGATAGACAATTATCATATAGTTTTTCAGTGTATTATGATGGACAAAAGTCTTCCTTCCTTTTGTTAAACAATTTTTGATTTTCCTTTGATGTTCTTTTTATGAATCCTACGTGGTCCTATCCTCTAATTTTCCATGTACAAATTTAACGTTTTTGTCTATTTTGTATGATTTTTATTGATTGAGACCGTTGATTCTTAAATTAGGCATAAATAAAGCCATCTACTCTTGTTTAATTGTATTAGGTGATAAAAGTAAATTTCTTCCCTTTTTCTTATGCCTAATTCTAGGCTGACTATTACTGCCTCAATTTTATATATATATCCTGGTGTATTTGCATTTGAACCCAACATGATAATTGTAAGTCTGAATCTATTTTTCTTTTTTTTCTTTTCTGTTTCACTCACAAATCTATGCCTACCCTTTTTGCCTCTAGTTTCCATATACATGAGTTTGTCTTTGCATTTAAATTTAACTACATATTTTGAATCTGCCTTTTTTTTCTGTTTTGTAGGCAAGCTCCGCTACGTATGTGCAATATAATTGTATAATTTAGTCGATAAAAAATATCGTTTGATTTCAACTTTCTACTTTAGCTCTGTTGTTTAAGCTAAAAACTGTTTTGACTGCCTATCATACCCTACCTTTCGTTTGTTCTATGTTTCACGAAAATTTTATTTCAAGAAGCACACTTATGTGTCTATGTCCACTTTTAAAACTTTCAACGCTTCTAATTCAAGCTTAAACAGATTTGTTTTCATCCTTCTTGATTAAAAAATTAATATTTTTGTTTATGTTTACTTTTTCCATCCTATTTTTGTACCATATTTATCGAAGTTTTTCTGCATATATTTTGTGTCTTCAAAATGCTCGGCGCCTACAACAAAGTCATCAGAAAATTTAAGACAGTAAATTTTGGATTTGCCTACTGTTACACTTTTTGTATTATTTTACATCCACTTATCGTCCATATTCTCTACAAATAAACTTAAAAGTACGGGTACTCTTGGGCACTCTTGCATCACCTCTTCCAGTGTTTTGAATAAATTTGTTAGCTCCTGGCCGTAACTACCCGTTTTTTGTACATTTTTAGGTTCTTCACAACATTTTTTTTATTTTCATACCTATTACTTTCATATTTAATTCTACCCGGAACATTTCCCTATTGATGTTATCTAATTCTGTTTTGAAGTCTAAAACACAGCATATAATTTACAGCCCCTCTCCTCTATTTTATTATCAATTAAACTATTGAGTGCAAAATAATGGCACCTTGTTCATCTTTTTGTTCTGATGCCAGCCTGGCTTTATTCTTTTACACATCTCTACCTATTCTTCTAAATTTCATCGATTATAATTGCTAAAATCTTAAATGCTAAATTTAATAGCCACTTCTCCGTATATTTAACGTCTTTTTACTACTGTCTTGTGAACTTGAGGGATTTTTGATGTTTCCTACGCTTTGATGGTATGTCTGTAAGTCTATGAGCTATAAAAAATGTCCTTTCAATCAAATATCTGAAGTATTTGCAGATTCTTAAATCAGTTTTCTATAATTCTGTCTTCTCTTGCGTCATTTCTGTTTTTTATTTTTACAAACACATTCTTCTATTCAATGATGAATATATCCTTGTAAAATCCTTCTAGAATTTGCTAGCGATTTCAATACTTCTTTTTTCGTTTTATGTATAATATGTATCATCGTTGTTTTCGAGAAATTTTTAAAATTATTTTCTTATGTCTATTTCCTTATAATCATCTCTATTTTTTTTCTGTTCAAATTTTTCAATATCTCTCCACGAATCATTAAAATTTTGCTTTCTGCTACATTGCTTTTTTTTAGTCTTGTTTTATTTTCTTATTTCTTATTCCATTCATGCATTTTGCGTTAGTCTTTAATTCTATCTTTACTCTCTTTCGTTTCTTTAGTGTGATTTAATTTAATCTCTAACCATATTTTCGGTTTAATTTTTGTTAAATCTTGTTCATCGATTTGCAATGATTTCCCAATTAGTTATGTTAAGAGAATAAATTGTATTATTTATCACTATATGGATATATAAAATTTTTTATAATAATTAGAAATTTTCCTCTTATTTATTGAAAAAGCTTATAACGGCTTTATTCAGGGGCTAGGACTTCAGAGACATACACAGACGTAATGTATCGTGATTTTAGATAACAAAAAAAAAATTTAACTTAGCATACATGACCCAGTGCAATAATATAGAACAAATACAGTACTATTTTTTTTGGTTACACTCACTCGATCTTTTTTAATAAAAATTTCCATCCACTTTAAATACTCATAGAACAACTATAAAAGCTATAAGAAACATACTGAATATAATCGGAACTTCGAATAAATTTTATCACATCTATAGAACATTAATATTAGATTATATATATACGTATATTAGTACAATGATTCCGTTGATTTATTGCTTTGATACTCATTACATTTTTATCGCATTTTAAACAATTGTTACTCTTCTATTTGAATATTTTTTATAACTTCTAGTGATTTTTTGATATTTTCCTTAGCTAAAAAGATTCTCTACCGTTTAAAATATGCGTAAATTACAATATTTTATTATCATGAACAAAATTTTTCTTCTTGATGTACTGTAAAGATTTGTAAATTAAATTAAAAAAATTTATTACTGACTTAAACGTTGTTGTATTAAAGTAATTCATCATTTTTTCACAACCAAACTTTTTTAATTTTTGTAAATACTTATAGTTTATGTAATATTGATTTATACAATATTAAATTAAAGATATAAACACAAGATCAATAAACTCCAGAAAAATCGCATTTTTGAAAAGGTATTAGTATTGAGAAAACAATTTTTTTTTAAATAACTAAAGAATGTTTAAAAAAATCTAAAAAGCATGATTAGAATTTGATCAACAATAAAGTATCTTAAGTTATTATTAAAAATCCTAATATAAACATTATGAATAAAATCCATCAGAGGCCCCTGTTTGGCGTGTTACTGAAAGTAAATACCTTTATTTACGAATAACTTATAGGAGCGTTTATGCTGTGCAAAGAAAAAATAAGTACACGTTATAAGTTAAGACTTTATGTATCATGTTTTCTTTTGAAAAATTGTTTTCCAGCTCATTTTACAACCTCCGATCATGATTGATAACTTTGTAATATAAAATTGAAACAAACAAATTTCAACATCACCATTGTTTTTCGTGCATATGCACCTTATAGTATACTCTGTCTTACTCTAATATAACTCGTGATTGTTATCCTGTTAGTAAAGATTACTATCGAAGATAAGCCAGATTATTTTGAAACAAACTGATTATCGACCAATCAGCAACAACATGTGCTGAGTCAGATTACTCATTATAACTAAGAACTTTGTACGAGTAAGAACATAGTTACTTATGTTCTTCTGATCAGCTGTCTATACTTATTGTCATGGCTTATATGCGATTGTATATAAAAAGAGGTGGGCCAGTATATGGATATCAATTAATCATCAGCTTGCCCTGCTTTTTCCATATTAAATATTTAAGAAATATAGAAGGCAATTTATTAACATAACAAACATAAATAATATATAATCCACACGTAATAATTGATTTTATATTGCGAAAAACATGACAGCTCTGTCGTTGGCTCTTACAATAGTTGCTTTAAAGAACAGCTTATATTATTTACATCATCTGATGTACCGTGTAAAATTTCGACTCGACCAACAATATGGGAACGTTTTTTGAGCTGCCCTAAATAGCATTTCCTTCAATAGCATTTGGGAGAATTCGCGGTCAGTGTCAATTTCTCCCATTTGCTCGTGTTGAGCAGTATAAACTATAGTTGGTTGTTAGGTTTGCTGTTGTCAATTCTCAAAAAGGATGTATAACAATTGTTTTTTTTTTTTCTATATACATATATTCGGTGTATAAACACGAAAAATAATAAGTATAACCTGTATTTGTTACTTTGTCAATTTTATTTTCTCTGCCTTTATATACATATTACTATTTAAAATTGTGGTAAGGGTTACGTGAGTGCAGAGTACTTGAAAAGACATCCTAAATTATGCAATAAAAAAAAAACGTTATTTTAATCCAATATTATAATTACGTGCGTTATTCTTATTGCATTCTATACTTGACATTCAATAACTTAATCCAAGACATATGATAATTTATAAAGAAAAAAATGAAAAAAAAATTTGTATAAAATGTGGTAAGGGTTTTGAAAGATCAGACGGTTTAAGACGGCATATGAAATGCCACAATGTAAAACAAATAGAATAAATTTTTGTTCAAAGCATTAAATAGCTTTAATTTTTTATTATTTTTCATCTTCTATGGAGAATAGGAGAAACTAACAATACTGCTAAATGTTTCAATAATACAGAATCAATATCTTAGTAATAAGAGCTACTTTTTTTCTACCCTCATGTTATTTTATTGTCCATTTGTTAATATAATGTTGATCTCAAAACATATAGAAGGGAGAAATCGAAATGAAACCAAATTATTAATGCATGTGCATGGACTTATAATTAAGTTTTGTGTGTGTGTATTGTGGAATAAGTTATAAGTTGATAAAGAGATGCTGAGGGGGAGGTGGGAGGAGGTGGAGGGGGAGCTGTAGGGAGCCGGGGGGAGCTGAGGGGGAGCGGTGGGAAGTCGATTGTCACCTAAAACCATACAACTATATAATATAGGAAGATATATATATATATATATATATATATATTGTGGGTGTTATATACGGGACTAAGAATAAGTAGGTGAGGGTACGTGGCAAGTGCAAGCGTGACATTAGGGATGTTATCAGTGTAGGAAGTTATTTGAAAAAATTGGAAGATTCGATGATAGCGGGCACATACTTTCTAGCTAGCCTGGCCGCACGTCGTATCATGGCTAAACTATGTACTTCTCTTATCTACATACTATATTCTTTATAACTGTCTATTTATTAAATGAAAAAATATTAAAGAAGTACAGCTTCATAGTTATGTGCCCAAGCACCCACTGACTCATTCATTTTTTTTCGTTGTATGCATACACGTCTGATGTGTATATTGTTACGTGTGTTTGTAGTCGGTTGGGTGATCGCGAAATAGTTACTCAGTAAGGACTATAAACTTCCTTTTATTATTCTTTATGATCGAGGGAAGAGCTAAGGGTAGTGCGGTAATTAGGAGGCACGTCTGCCAGTCTCGAGAGTCCCAAATCTTATCTTTCTCCTCTACTCTCTGACCCGATTAAAGAGTTCCACTTCTCTTCTCTCTTGGTCATACGTCCTTATCTGAGGTGGTGGGGCGCGTACGTATTAGTATGCTATGTATACCGTACGCCACACGTCCGGGGCCGCGACGGCGTCGTCCTCGACGGCGATTTTCCTGTATGTTGGGGGTAGGTGTTTGAGCAATGTTGTGTTCTGTTGTTTATGTTGTACGCTTTTCCCTTTAAGGAGTAAAGAGGTAGTCTTTTTCTGCTGATCCTCGTTTCTCCTAAGGATTAGTTTCGCTG
>JAPYYV010011611.1:0-14183 GCA_030522625.1 Copidosoma aretas | reverse complement strand
TTTTTTGTTTTTCTTGTTTTTTGTATTGTCAGTATCTTCTTATTTTTTTTCTTCTTACTATATTATTTTTATTTTTATTTTTTTTTTTTTTTTTTTCCAACTGTCGATGTAAGCTGAGCATCAACCAAAGTGACGCATTGTGTATCGATGAAAATGTTTTTTTTTCCTTAGTTCTCTGCTGAAAATACTGATTTTTTTCTGTTATTAGGGGCGAAAGTGCTAAACTTCTTCTCTTGAAAAGGTTCATAAAAAAAGTAAAATCTTGAGAGAATAATAAGGAAAAAATTTTCCAAATTTTTTAAATTTTGTTTGTAGTGTGTATAAAATTTTATGTGCCACAGCAGTTTTCTTTTCATTGTGGTTTGAACGAAAGTTTTCACTTTTGAGACGCTGGCGCGTAAATGAGATTTTTACCTATAAGATTAAGTTTCATTCTTAAACCTAAATGCAGAAAGAAGACATATTTTTGTTAGAATGGAGAAAAAAAACTGCATGTGCCACACAAGGCGAAAATACGATGTCATTGTACTTGGGACCTCTACAGTCGTATCCAAGAGCTGATGTCCTATTTTTGCCCCTAACAGGCAATATTCTGTAGGTAATTAAATGGGGTTCTTCATACTTAGCCTTCATTTTAAAAATTTACACTTCGTATTTTTGCATCCATTTGTTTCATCACCATGTACACTTAGTCCATTTAAATCCAGTTTGCATACACTAATGAAAGTAATTAAATTACTGTTTTGAATTTTATTGAGATTTTGATTTTTCTTAAAAATTGATTTGATCGAACAATTTATACAAATCTAAATGTTCTAAATTGATTAATTAAACCAGTTAACGTAACTCAAAATTTTTTGACGTATAAAACTGATGCAACGTTATTTATCAAATAAATAAAAACTCACGTTCATACAACTGACTAAACAAATCAACTTTTAATAAATTAGATGACTTTTTTTATACACACGCACGCGCCAAAAATGATACAACTGCAAATATTTGAATACTCGGACGCCATAAGAAATCACAAAACAGAAACAATCGAAAATTCATGAAAACAAAAGTACGTACATCACTGAAGTTATCGGGGGACATTTAATCGACTGGTTTAAAAAAGCTACTGGCAAGCCACCCGAGTGAGCAACATCAAAACCATCTGGTGAGGGCCATCTGTGCGTGCGATTCCTCCCAAGTGTCTATCCGAAGGCAGGGATGATTCATACTCAGTCAAAGAGAGAGAGTCCGCCCGCCCGTCCGTTCGTCCTTATCAATGAGAGTGCGAGGGTTCTCCGCAAGCAAACTTGGCTCGCACGCTCGTGTCACACACTGTTCTTTGTGTTTGATGGGCCAATCGAGGGACACAAGGCTTTCACACAACCGTTGGGTCCCGGCCAATTGATCGATGAGCAAAGCTATAGACATTGTGAAAAAAGAGAGGGAGAAATGAGTTGTCAGTCCGAGCGTGACTACTCGAGTTCCTCTGTGTCCTCTCTTTATTTGGGGCCTCATGCGTATTCCTACCTCCTCTCAGTGTCTCTGTCCGTAAGCAAGGTGGTGCCTGGGCCCAAGGTAAATGCATCACCTTAAACGAGTGTACTCTTTAGATATTTTGTATATTCATGTATTTATATATATTAAACTTCGTATTTGTTACATATAATTTCTTTCAATTTTCATAATCCAAATTTACAGAGGCTATTTTAATGATAACTTCGGATAATTTTTTTATCTTTTACTTGAATTGTCGATTGATTAGAGTGTCAAATTGTAAATGTTAGCAACTTTTTATGTGCACATGTAATCTATAAAAAATATAGCCTCTTGAGTACATTCTAAAATTGGACTGCTGACTGTCTTGCAAAAATATCTCTTGGACAAAATTAAGTTCAATTAAATTAATTTAATAGCTACATTTGTGCTCGAAATTAGGAATCTTAAAACTCGTGTCTTCTTCAACTATTATAATCATAACTTTATTTTGTTATATTTGGTCTTACAGTTTAACTATTCTTTATGCAAAAAAAAATTACAAATCGTTTCTAACATAAATCTAAAGAAGAAATAAATACTAAATAGGTTAAAAATCATATCAAGCTAGAAAGGATGAAAAGGTTTTTTATTTTTACAACTGGATCTAGAATAAGGCAACAATGTACCAATTTCAAGCCAATCAAGAGAATCAACACTCATGATTAATTCAACTAAAACACCTGGTTCCCATACTATTCTTTGATTTACAATATCAAGGTCTCTCTAACCATGGACGAAGTAAAGTATCAAGATAACAAGAATCTGAAGAATCCGAAGTGAAGAATATTTTTTTCAACTGTGGGTCTCTCTTGCACTACAAGCACGGATATCATGAACTGTCTCACCTGCCTTTACTTACCCTTTTAGTTAAATAATTTGGGTATAGTGCAATCCATCTTTATAGGCGTAGTACCTTTCATTTTATTATCCATAGTATTAATGACATTGTAATCCAATTTTTTTTTTAAACTACATAACGTTTTGTATCTAATTGATGAATCCAACTTTCTTAATTGAATTAATATGTAAATCACTTTGCAGAAATAATTTTTCTCGTTCTATTTTTAATACCCAAACCGGTAATTTTCTACAAAGTGATATAATTTTTGCAATGGAACTGTACAATTGATTGCATATTGAAAAGATTAGAACAATGATACTAAGTTCGAGCACATCTCAATCATTCATTAATATTAAGCATTTCAAATAATTTTCCTAGGTTTCTTTTAACTACGTAGGCTACTTGTTATTTAAAATATTGCGATAAAGTAATATTCAGTGCACATCATTAAATATTAACTTTTGTTAATATTAAACTGGAAAAACAACAGTTCGTTACACGAATCATTTATGAATTAATCGTGTAATTTAAATTCTAAGGTTTTAATTTTTTTTTATATAATTCTTATCAACCAAAATTTTTTATGTGATGTTCAGGACTTAAAGGATTACATGAGAAAAGCTGGTGAAGTAACTTATGCTGATGCCCACAAACAACGCAGAAATGAGGGGTAAGCGTTTGCCTTTGAAATGTTTAAAAAAACTCTCATAACAGGTTTCGAAATTTCAATGAAAAATATTTTTATCAATCACAGAGTCGTTGAGTTTGCAACCTACTCTGACATGAAAAAGGCCCTCGAGAAGCTTGATGATACTGAATTGAACGGACGCAGAATCCGTTTGGTTGAAGACAGTCGCCGTGGACGTCGTTCGCGCTCATCCAGCTCGAGATCACGCTCGAGGTCCAGGTCGCGCTCGCGCATACGTTCACGATCTCGCTCCAGGTATAAAAAAATAAATGCTGATTCTACCTTTTTTTCCCTTTAGTATTCTGCTACATATATTACTTTTTTTTTTCTGTCCACCCCTTTCGCTTTTAGAAACGTGTGCATAATTAAAAAATTAGTTTAGAGTTCTTTTTACTTTGTGCACCTCACTTTGTTTAATTTGCATCGCCTCTTTTTATTTCATACTCCGATCACTTTCCTTGTAATCAAATAGATCTTTCTCGCTCCAACTGCATTATCGCTTGATAAAAGTCCTAAAATATTTTATTTTTTTTCATTTTTTTTTTATTCTGGTGCTCGCAACAAGTAATAACAAAATTTAAAAAATCGAATCCTCTTAAAATCCTTTTATGCTGCTCTTAGAGAGAGAGAAAAAAATCAACTTTTATCGAGCGGGGTTGCAGTCGTCGCGATGCACAGTTAAAACTTTGAAATAAAGTAAAAATAAGAAAAAAAGGCAGAGCACTTAGAATTAATGTATATGCGTTAGGAGCCGTCGCAGCTCTCGTAGCCGTAGTCGTCGTAGCAGCCGCTCCAAGTCGAGGGCACACACAAAATCCAAATCAAAGTCCAAATCCAAGTCCCCTGAGCGCCGACGCTCACGTTCCAAGTCCAAGTGAGTACCTCATCCCGGATTTGTTTTGCTTTATTATTTTTTTTCTACAGCTTGCTTTATTTATGCTCTATTCCAATTATGATTTAATCCGCTTTTTAAAGCTTGCCCAAAACTTTGATTCAAAGTTGCATGTTTTAATACATCTATTTTTTTTCATTAACCGTTGATGTTTTAATAAATTACAAATTTAAATATTTTTTAGGTCAAGGGATCGTTCTAAGTCTAAGGATCGCTCAAAGTCAAAGAGCAAATCGAGGTCTCGTTCCAGATCTAAGAATGACAGATCCAAATCTAGATCACAATCCAAATCAAAAGCCAAGTCTCCTTCTAAGTAAGTTTCGGTCATACTTCGGTTTTATTCAGTAAAATAAAAATTTAAATTACAATATTATCTTTATAAAATTCTTCAACGAATGTTTCACTATTTCCAGGGAGAGATCGCGCGAAAGCCGTGAGCGCTCGCGGGACAACAGATCCCGATCGGCCTCAAACTGTAGCAAACACAGTAAGAGTCGCAGCCACTCTCCATCACCTATGAACGGCGATAAGTCACCCGAAAAGAAAGACGATTGAATCACTCATGAAATTTCGCGCACCTGACCTGGTTAAAGACATAACTACTATGTATACAACTCATTTTCCGAATATCTCATTCTTTTGGGATTATAATTTTTTTTATTTACAATTGAAAGTAATTAAATACTATTTCATGAAGCCACACATCATTCATTCGCAGATCGTCGATTTTAGAGCAATATACTTTTGAGGTCTAATTTTTTTATTCATGACAGTAGATCTTAAACACTATAGTTAATACACATCACATAATATTTCTTATTTCGTGACAATTGAGGGGTGACTTAATACAAATTAAACAAACCCCTTTCTGTTATTCATCATAAGTATTGCATACACTAACAACTAGAATTAAGTTGCTTCAGAATTGTATGCATCACTCGATAATAACCCTTATCGATTCCCCAATAACTGTTCATACTTACGAATTTTCGGACTCCAAGAATCAAGAGTAAAGAAAAAAAAAAAAAAGATTTATTGTGAAGTGGCTGGTGCAGAATTTACCCTAAATTAGATTTAATATGCGCACCCTATTTTACATTAATTTTATTTATTATAGAAAAATTACTCTGGGACTATCAAAAATATTTTTCAAGTAGAAGTAAGGGTTACTTCTACTTGAAAATATTTTTTATAGTCCCAGAGTAATTTTTCTAAATAAATAAAATAAATGTAAAATAGGGTGCGCATATTAAACCTAATTTAGGGTAAATTCTGCACCAGCCACTTCACAGTAGATCTTTTTTTTTTTTTTAAGTAAGGGTTACTTCTACTTGAAAAATATTTTGATAGTCCCAGAGTAATTTTTCTAAATAAATAAAATTAATGTAAAATAGGGTTCGCATATTAAATCTAATTTATGGTAAATTCTACACCAGCCACTTCACAATAAATCTTTTTTTTTTTTTACTCTTGATTCTTAGAGTCCGAAAATTCGTAAGTAAGAATAGTTATTTGGGGGATCGATAAGGGTCATTATCGAGAGTGATGCATACAATTCTGAAGCAACTTAATTCTAGTTGGTAGTGTATGCAACAATTGCAAGAATTTCTGATAAAATTCTTTATGATGAAGAACAGAAAGGGGTTTGTTTAATTTGTATTAGCCACCCCTCAATTGTCACGAATTCCTGATGGCTTTTTGTATATATCCCTTCATTGCAGTACATAAGAAATATTATGTGATGTGTATTAACGATATAGTGTTTAATATCTGTCATGAATAAACAAATTAGACCTCAAAATTATATTGCTCTAAAATCGACGATCTGCGAATGAATGCTGTTTGGCTTCATGAAATAGTTTTTAAATACTTTCAATTGTAAATAAAAAAAATTATAATCCCAAAAGAATGATATAATCGGGAAATGAGTTGTCTACATAATAGTGCTGTTATCCAGGTCAGGTGCTGGAAAGGACCTCAAAATTATATTGTATTTGAATAATTCAAATTTCAGTAACACTATAAAAGTTGATTTTGTTAAATAGGGTAGACTTCTTTAATAAATGACTACACTATTTCCGTAAAAACTTGAACAGGGGCATATATAGCTTGCTAAATTTTTGCATCTAATCTTACACAGCGTATGGTTCATTTTTTTCTCTTATAATTGGAAACTACATCAACACTACTATCTGTAGTAACAAATACTTGAAGGAAACCCAATCGATTTTATTGAGTTTCTAATTCTTAAAAATTATAGTTTTTAAAAATAAAATCATTTTATAAAAGGAGAACCGTTGTGTTTTATGTTCATAGTCCCTTTGTATCATCAACTTTTTCTTTTATTTAAGTTGTGGGGGGGAAAAAAAAGAGGGAAATATACAAAAAGTACCAGTCCGGAGAAAAGAAGCTATGAATCATCGTATAAGGCATGTCCCTGTCTACAGGCGCCAAGTGGTTTCCTTTCCTTTTTTGTCGCGTACCTCTACCTATCTTATAAAGGATGGAAAGAAGGAAGAAGGAAAAGTGTCCGTGATCCTGTACAGATGCTACGTGACAGGATCGACGAACGGGAAACGATGACGACAGCAACGGATATTACTCGGCGAATTTTTCATGATTTTTTTATTTTTTTTTATTTTAAGACCAATCATCTGAGCATCTTTTTCGTTCGCCAATAAAAACACCATTTCACCCGATTCCAATATTGTTGGAAGACTCGCTGCAGCCCGTGGATGTATCTGAGCTCGTTGATGGTGCTTTCTCTGGATGATCGGGCCTGCTCCGAGTGACTCCGAAATGATGCTCCCCTTGCATTAACTCGGCTTTTTTCACAGATAACTAATTTCTCCTTGTATCAACGGTAGGTGCGCTGTCTTTCAGGATTCCTCCTGAAGTGCTTGAAAAATCAAGTAAAAAGTTTCGGTGGAAATGAAGTGGGTTTTTAACGCATTCAAGTTCAAGCTTTTGCCCAAACCAATACAATTGTAAGTATCAGACCAGATAGATAAGAGTGCATTGACCGCGGCGGCAGTAACAGCACTGTAGAGAGACTAGGAGAGAAAAAACAGGCATATCAGCCGGCAAGTCAGTCCGCGTCGAGGGGCACACATGACTCGCGCGCATGAACCGCGTCCTCTCCCACTCATAGAGTGAGTAGTGACGTGTATATAGAGAGAGAGAGAGATAGGCTCGGCTATAGGGCTCGGGGTAGTCGGGGTGTTCACTCGGATCGGGTGCTTCAGTCTTCGCTGTTCTCCCTGACTCGCAAGTCCTATCAGTTCGTTGAGTTTGTTCGCTGCGCGTGCAGTAGTGTGTCCGTTGTTGCGCCTCCAGGAGCAATTGTCGTCGTCCTATCCATCCCTCCCGTGCGTGTGTCCTTCGATAACAACGCCGGTAAGTGCCCGGAGCTCTCTCGCCTATCCTTCCCAAGTTCATAATGTTATTTTTTTCATTTTCTTCAATTTGTTATCATTAAGTATTAGTATTATTACGAATCCATCACTCTGCAAGGGGGTGTTTGTTTTCGTCTTTTCGGAGCAGCAGCAGATTCCAAAGGACTCGGCTCGTATGCGGTGTATAGGTATATAATATATACACATCCGAGTGTATGGATAGTGCAAAGTTTGGGTGTGTGCTTTAGGCATATATATAAGTGCTCTCCGGGCCGGTTACTGGCCATCGGGCCCAATTAATTAGTATTTTGGATAACAATTATTAAGCATATTTACACGGTTTCCCTCTTGGCCATGCTTTTTGCACGTATAGGCCTTGTTTGTAACAGTGTTTTTTACGAGAACTCGTATGGGTGCACCCAGCCACCCGTAACCGGATGAGGTAGACGCGTTTGGTGCTTTATACCGAAAAGCATTGTTCGGGTAGTTGGTTTTTTTTCTTTTTTCTCGCAAGTACTTAGGAAGAATGTTTTAGAGATACTCCCGTGAGATGTGCAAATTTTCGGCGAGTGTGCGTGGCTGATAATGAACGAAAGTGCAAGGACGAGAGAGAGAGGATATCTGCCATTTTGCTCAAGCGTCGGTGTGTGTTCGTGTATGTGTATTCCTTCCTCGCCGATCTGTTATACGTGATTCTCCTGCAAGCGCCCTAATAGGAACTCGCCCGTCAGTCTGTGGTTTGTCTCTCCCTTTGCGAATTAAAGATCTTACAATTATTATAACATAATTCACGTATGTATACGTGGCAGGTATATACGCATCAGCGGATAGGCAGATGATTTCCTTATAAATTCAACTATACTTATTGGCCGGTTTGTATTTGATCAGATTATAGCCAGAATGACTCACTCGTTCTGATGATTGTGGAAAAAAGTGTCTTTTGATTCGTGTCCTTTCTGTCGATAAAACATAATCAGACGTACTAAGTACTTACTAATTGTTCAGTTTAGTTGTGTGCGCATCAGGGTGATTCACCGACGAAAAACACTAAAACAATTTTAAACTGTACATAGATTGTCATCAGAACGACGTGTGTGCGCGCTTTTGTTAGCGTTAATATCGTTCGAGTGTACTCTGTATACTTTAATTGCCAAGTTGGTGACACGCAGGTTGAGTGCCGACGAGCGAGCGATCATACAAATATTTTGACAACTTTCATGCTCAGTCTACCGACATAAAAGCACAGGGTAGTTGTTTTGTGCATGATCTTCGATTATCCATAGCATACACATGGTGTGTTGTATAAATATTACGTCGTTATCATTCAATTATTTAAATGACAAGGTGCTGCGAGTAATTTGATCGCTGTCTCAGAGTTTTAGTGTTTACTTAATTATTGTTAAATCGTACGGTTAGCGGCACCAAAGTTCTAAATCTTGAGAACCTGAAATCGACAATTGCACTTGTTGAATCAAACTGCATATTTTTGGATTGTCCTATGATATATTATATTCACAAGCTCCATTTATTCTGGCGTATCTACATTATACTATGAGCACAATACTTAACGTTCACCGGCGTTTCCGAAACTGTTAATCTAAGTATATGCATACAACATTAAATAATAACGATTCACAACAGTCAACTGTAGATAGTACTACAGGCAAGCATTCTTATATCCGATAACGATTTTGATAATCTATTTATACGAACACGCTTCATTAACTTCTTCGGCGCTCAGTCCGCGATTCAAAATTTTTCTGCCCTCGAAATTCGAAAGGAATAAAGAAGCCGTTTATACTCCCCCGAACCAAACTAAAAGAAAAAATAGCAGGTGTTTCTATTCAGGGTGGTTCAACTGTTACGCGTATGAGTACGGCGCAGCAGGTGGCTCATAAAATCGTCAACGACTCCTTGACCCTTGGAAGGGGTCGCTAATAATTTTTCAAAAAATCAAACTGAAAATTACTTCCAACGCTAACGAGCCGAGAGAGTCGAGGGCGAAGGAACAACGAACGGAAGTCGCGCGCCAATCGATGCGCGGCCACCGACGAACGCCTCGATTGCCTCGAATGTCAATGAGGCGCGGAGGCGCGCGGGCTCGCTTTAAAATACCATTTACTCGTATACAATGCTCGAAGACATCGTCCTTTCCTCTCCTTCGACTGTATAAAGGTGGGACGAAGATTCGCGGGAACAATTATTGCTCTTGGCTCTCCCGATAACCCAAATTTTTCCATCGCCTTCGAATCCGGCGGAAAAAAAAAGTGCTCGCCGTATATAACTTGAGTATTTCATCATCGACTCGATCGTACGTATATATATAGTTCACCGGATTGCCTCGAGAGAGCCCTCGATTCGTTGTAACGTTTTCGCGTCGTGATGAAAACCGCGATGGTTTCGCCCGATAAAAACCGAAGCGCGTCGCGGCGAGGGAAAAAAATTTTCGGCGAAAAGCTACGTGCCTTGTATATAATAATTATGGGGGCCTGGTTTTGGTGCTATATACCTTTCGCGCGGCGAACGGTAAATGGGACGACGACGAAGGCTGCGTTCGTTCGATCGGCCAAAAGTAAATTGGCTGATTCTCGAGAACCGCGCGGCTGCGTTCGGCCAGGCATGCGCGATCGGCGCGCCGTCAGCTCCGTTCCCGCGCAATTAATCCTTCGTTAATGGTTTTGTTTTCTTCTTTTTATTTCATCAGCGATGGTGTATCCGCACCGTTCGCGGTTCTCGTTTTAATTGTGTGCATAAATTAATGTCTTCTTTCCACCGTCGACGCGTGCGAGGGGACGATACTTACTTCGAATGACTCACCCTCGTCGTACCGTCGGCACTCGAATATAATTTTAATCATCCTTCCACGCGCGGCCGTTGTTTTCACTTTGACGATCATCGAGAGTTTAATCTGATCGTGGGTTTCGTATGCCTGTATACTTGCAAACTCTCTTTGTTCTAAGATGTGTGTGTGTGTGGGCGCATCATCGCCGGAAAGTATATATATATTATGAGCCATATAACGCGCTGTGTGTATATTACATCTCTTTTATCAACAGCGAGATTCTGTCGAAATATTCGTGCTGCGCTTACATTCGGTGTATTTTTTAACACGTAGAGGTTGTACAGCAAGTGTCAACAAAAAGACGATTAAATTTTACGGAAAATAACGTTTGTATGTTTTTTTTTTTTTTTTTTTTTTTTTTTTTTTTTTTAATTGTTTTATCCATTCGTAATTGACACACTTTAGTTCTATATGCTCTGAACAACACAAACATATTCGAGAACATATTAGTAACGCCGATCAATCACACCAGAATACCAATTCCAAAAAAAATGAACAAGCTCGTGCACTTATCGTTGCTGCTACTATCGACTAATTAAGTACTTTAAGTCCACCAAAAATGAAATCATCATTAGCCTACACACTAAAAAAGTCAGTCGTTATCGCTCGTAAAAACATCTGCCACGGGCGCGCATCGTGCAAGAAAATGTCAAAATTAACTCTCGTCGACGACGAAAGAATACGAAGAAACGAAGCGCGACGAATTTGCGTGAAAATAATGCAAACCCAGCTTTTCCACGCGCGCACGTGTCCCCTACGATAGACGGTAGAATTTTTGTACTCTTGCAGGTATTCTCACGAAAAAAAAACCCAACAAGTGCGATGTTATACAACCAAAATCGAAAGCTCAGTAGAGGTAGGTGCAAACCGATGCATACGTGTGCACGCGATATATAAGTATTATGTATCGTCTGCAAAAGCGCGCCCTTCACCGTTGTATAATATATATAAGTGTAGTATACTTGTTTGTACACTGCAGGGGTGTGGTTTTGACAGCTGCGATGGATATATAGGAGCCGATGGTGGCGGGGCAATATTACAAGAGTTGCTCGTGCATAGAATATATGCAAGAAAAAGGAGGGGCCCGCCGCGCGTGGAGCCGGAGTCTGCTATCCTTCGCGCGGTATATTGTATGCAATAATAATAATAATAATAATAATAATAATAATAATGCAGTATACATACCAACTTTATACTTACTTCCCTCCGGATGGCCTGCCCAGGACTTTGAATCGCGTCCGACTGTAGATTTGTCTTTTCCTGAACGATGAATATCCGTCGTGAGTATACCTATAAATCCCGTGTATAGGCATCGTCGCAGATTAAGATGATGAAAAACTGAGCGAGAGAATCGGGAGAGAGAAGAATCGTCGTCTCTATACTGGTACAACAATTAAGAGGTGCGATTTTTCGCACGCGCTGCCGTTTGAGCGTCGCAGCTTTGTGATCCACTTCGCAAGTGCGTTTGTGCGCGGATGGAGTGGCTCTTTTGTTTGTGGGCGCGGGCCTTTTGTTTTTTCTTCTCCACACTCGACGACGGGACGTCGAGCTCTCTGTCGCCCCCCCTCGTGCTGGTGGTCAGCCCTTTTTTCTTCCCTCCGATGGGCTCTCGCCCGCGTGTTGCGTGAAAATCCGAATTTCGACGACTCGGGGCGACGCGGCTGTTCCGTTATGCTTTGGTCGGAATGACAAACAACCCGGAGATTTCGTAATTTTTTAGCCGCAAGCGCGTAGCATTACCGTGCAGTTCTCGTTTGTAAAGGGTTCTTTTTAACTCCGGTTTATTCTGTCTGTTTATTTATTTGAGAAAAAAATTTATTTTCAACGATCGGTTTCCTGCGTTCTCTACTTTTAAGTAGTTGTTTTTTTTTTTTTTTTTTTCTCATCGAATTGTCTCAAATTGTATGACGCTGGCAACGTCACGTTGCTTCTTTTTTTCGGCGATGGGCATAAAATAGTTAATAATCGTACTCTACACGTGAAAAGTACTTTTATTGTGTACTTATTATTATTATACTCTCTTTTTCGTATAATTTTATAGCTATAAACTCTTAACTTCTATTATGACGTACACAATATTATATTACATTGCATTCGCGCTTCTCTTCGAGACAAGTATTATGATGATTATTAACATCATCATAATAATTATCAGTGTGGCCTGATTAGAGCTACAGAGCTGGGCTGGGTTGTTCTGATCGATCAGGTTGATATCATTATAATCGCGTTAATTGAACACAATTTGTTACACACAATATCGTATATTATCATGTACGCGTGCTCTCTTTGAAGCTCATACTCAAGTGCGAGCTCAAGTGTCCTTAAACATGTATACAATTTATTTTTGTTGTTTGTTTGTTTTGTAAACAAACTGCAGTTTTTGAATGTAAAATTGGCAAGACCATCACAATCATCGAGGGCGATTTATCAATCAGTTAATTAATACAATTACAGAGGAGGGAAAAAATCATCCAGAAAAGGGACTAATAGAAAATAAAATATATAAAATCACACCGCGCGACGACGACGACGACGGTGTCATCACCGTCCGTCGGGAATATTAATACCCTTCAACTCCTTCAAGTGACGCAATAAATAAGCTACATGCCCATGCGGCTCTCTTTTTGTTCATTAGTACCTTATACAGAGTCAAGCACACACACACACACACACACACACACACACACACGCGCACACATTAGACGAATAGAAGTAGTTGCTCGTTACAGCGGTAAAGTTGATCTTTGCGAATTTCGCGTTCGACTCGCCATTGATGGTAGATATTATACTTATCCCCGTCGTGCGCCGTTCCTCTTTCATCGAGCACATATAGTAGCAAACGTTCACGTGTTCGGAATACTCGATTTTATAATACCGCCGTGGTGATTTCACGCTGCCGCACGGGTTTATTATTATTGTGCGCGTACATCTCGCATGGTTTTTTTGATAAAAATTTCTGCTCAAAGTTTATGCCGCACGCTCTGTCGAGTACCCGTTATTTTTAACATTGAATTAGCCCTCGGCTCCCATGCCCTGCTGCGAAGTTTCTTTGCAGGCTACTGAATTTCACACCGCGGCACGAATCCCGATATTTGAAAATTCATCCAAGATTCCCTGTTCCAAATCCAACTGGATTTTTCACAAACAGATTTGAACAGATTAATCGAAAATTTAGTGGAATTTGGACTGGGAGATTTAATTAACGTCGTTCAGCCAACAACGGTATAGTACTTGCCCTCGCGCGTCGTTTATACGATTTTCTCGTTCTTCGCGACCATTCACTCGACACACGCGATCGTCTACCGCCCTTAAGCACAATAATTGCATTGTCATGTACGCAGAATCAGCAGAATACATGTAATACCTCTCGTGACGTATTGCAATGTCAGGTGCAGGTGTATGCTATTTCAAACGAGGTGTTTCGAAGAAACAAAAAAAAAAAAAAAAGCACGTCGCTCATTGTCCAAGCACTATATAATATAAAACACGTTCCGTTCGGAGCACGATCGGATGATGTTTGTTGCGTGCATATTTATAATCATTATGCGCAGGTATATGTATAATAGAGAGAGAGTCCACCAGTCGGACGACGACGACGTGCTGCGCTTGCAAATAATCCAAAACCGTGGATGACTGCGGGAGTTGAACGACCAACTGTACGCATCACGACCATTGTTTTGTCGAACCGGCAAACATTTTCACGACTCCACTCTCGGATTCGAAAACGTTCGATTGGAAGAAAAAAAAATCGCACGGCCTGGCCAAAGAGCGAAGAAAAACTTTGCTCGGAAACAAAGCTAATACGCACACCGTCCGCGCATACAAGCTCCGAACGAGAGCAGCAGCCATGACCGTGAAAGCACCGCGCACGCGCTGTATCCTACCCTACGACGACGACGACTATTTTTCGGGCCCCCGTTTCCCCCCCGTCGTCTGAAAAAGGGGGGGGGGGGGGGGGGGGGGAGAAAGCCGGCAATCGATGGGAGCCCGCG
>JAPYYV010011610.1:0-15884 GCA_030522625.1 Copidosoma aretas | reverse complement strand
ATATCCGAAGGGAAAACAAATAGTAAACGTCAAAACTGTATATTGTTTTTAATTATTGGAACATTGGAAAAGTGAGGATATTGTAAATATTTCAGAAGTGATTATAGTATCATGTAATTTTAGTCAGTCAAGAAAAATGTGGCATCAATGAAGGAAAAATTTTGGAAAAAAACTTGGCCACTCATTTATCAAATTATACTTATGCGGCAAACAATATTTGTAGATGTAGCTGTTTACGCCAGAATTTGTTCGGTACTGATCCCAGCTTAAATTATAAAATGATAAGACGCAATAAAAATTAAATAATTCATCTATAGAAACTCATTTTTATAAACCAATAATAGAAAATATTACATGTGTAAAACTGTAAATAAAAAAATGTTGAAAAAAGTGTAGAGAATTCAGAAAATAATAAGTTATTCATTAAATAACTGACAAATTATTTAAATAAAAGAAATATTAATTAATATAAAGAAAAACTACTACGAAAATATATTTTTAAAGTTTTGAAAAACTTATGAATTAAAAGTGAGATACAAACTAAAGTATAGAACGTAGTGATATATAGCTTACTAACATAGGTAGCTCGTAGATGAGTCGACACGGTACAAGGCTCGCATGCACGAGATCGTGAGTTAAAATCCGGTGAAAAAGTTTATTTGGAAATTGAAAATTCCCTTACTTTACATATTCTTAAAGGGAAAAAAATTGAAAATCACTGATTTACTTCCATGCTCACGGTCATATAGAAGTAAATCTTCAATTATTAATGAGTCAGTCCACAAGATGGTGATAGGAGCATGACTTTATTCAAATAATTAACAAAAATGCCAATATTTCGACAACATACTGACGTCATCCTCAGCGAAAACTTCAAATAATTTAATTTATACATGGGAGGATGCTAATAATGGTTATCTTATATAATGCCAGAGTTATCATGAAAAATCTGGGGGTCGGCGCGCAGAGCGGGCAGGGGGCGAAGCCCCACTAGTGTATATATGTAGAGGTAAGCTTTATCTACAAATATATTTTTTTGCCGTTTCGCCTCTTGGTTTTCATCATTGACCCCAAAAAATAGGAAAGCAAATAAAAAACTTTAAAAAAAATATAAATCATGCCACGAAACTCAACATGTTTTAAGATTTGTCACTTATCCATTTAGTCGTGACAAACTTTTTACCTTTGATTCAAAGCTTTGTAAGATTTTTTAGATTAATATCTTTTTTTTTTCATGTCAGTTTAAAGTGGGATCCGATGATGAAGTTTTTTCTATTAATCTGAACACTAAGTTAGTGAAGAAACGATTTTTTGTCAGAAATAACAATAAAAAAATTCTAAATCTAAACTGTTTTTTCAAGCGTTTTAACATTTTGAAGGTGAAAAATGGATTTTTTTCCTCGGGAAGAGACATTTATTAACTTTTTTTTTTGCCTTAATTGGCCCATAAGCTATTTAATGCCCTGAAAAATAGTAAATTATGTTTTTAATGTAAAATTTAACAATAAGGTTGAGTTAAACTTTTTTTTCAAGTATTTAAATATTAAGAAGGTGAATAATTTAATATATGATCGACTACTTCATTTCTCAGAGCGTCTTTCTATTTTAACATTGAAAAAATAGAGAAATGCCTGACTTTGATGAGCACTTGACGTCAGCAGTTGTCCTTTTTTATTAACGATTTCGAATATGTTTCTAATGAAACTTAGGAAGTTGGCTATTGTTCTTCTACTTGAACGTGAGTTTAAAAAATCGTTGTCAGTGTACTATATACAAGGTGCCTGTATCTGATTTTAAGAGCTGGTCTTTAACCATTAGGCGTACGCCAAACCATTTTGTTAGATAAAAATTTGAATATTTTCCAGCTAAGCCGTAAAACATTAGCTATTCCATAGGAGTTAATAGTTTTGAATTGTGTCATCGGTTTCTGGTTGTTATGCCACCAGTGAGATCCTCGAAAGAATTTCCAAAAAATTCCTGATGAATGTATCCAAATCATTTAAGGTCTCTTTGTCTGGATAATTTGGTCGTGAAGACGAACAAAATTCGATTACTGATTCGAGGAATTACTTGTAAAACGTGAAAGAAAGTATATTAAAAAAGGAGTTCCTGGGAATTTAAGGCATAGATGACTAAAGAGAGCTTCCTTCGTGATCTGCTGATTACTTTTGTATGGTAATCTTATTATTACAGTATCGTTTTCAATATTATAGTAATCATTATTATAATCATTTTTACCACCATTGTTCTTAGTATTCTTATCCCTCTAATTACGATTGTTTATTATTCACGTATTACTTTTAGATTCAAAACTTTCTAGACTTCTAAAACTTTTGTTTTATTTGCTCTGGCTAAGCCCAAGTAACTCTTTAAGATAATCTCTTATACTTCATGGTCGAATAGATAGGAATTCAATAACTCGGGACATAGTATGTTAATAACCTAGGACCACAAAATATTCTTTTGATGGCAATAGGTCTTCTATGCATTTTTTGGTTCTTTGATTACAAACATAAGCTTATATTTACGAGATTGGCTAAGCTTACGTCGAAAAACTTCAGAAAATAGATAAATAAAAAATGAATAGTCCATTGCTTATTTGGCATAATATTTTCAATTAAACCGCTCTCTATACAAAGCTTTCAACCACACTGCCCTTACACTTTAGCTCTGACTTCTGAAGTGCCGTAACCTAACTTTAAAAACCTCAATAAGTTACTCTGTTAAAAGTTAAAACTTTATTGTTGACTCGGCCTGAACTTATAATCTCGATAGGCCTTTTGAAATAAGCGCTTTGAACCTAAAATTTCTAATTCTTCAACCCCTAGTAATCCCAACTTAACTTCGATAGTAGCATTTAAAGTTACTTGTGAGGGAGAGCATAAAATGAAATGTTAATCATAAAATTTTTTTTTGATTAAAAATTCTATTTTCCTCAAACAGTCGTAGTAAGAATTTTCTTTTATTACCAAGCATAGCTGAGAACTGACACCACGCTAGTAAAATCTTTTATTTTATTAGCGTGTTGTCAGTTATTTCATGTTATATCCATCCTAAATATTGGCAAACGTTAATAACTAGAGATACTTGTGATAAGTTTGTTTCTAACAAAAAGTTAACGAAAAATATTGAATTATATTGTTACTATATCACATTAGTGACGTTTTAACTAATTATTTACTAAATTTTTATAAATTAAAATCAAGTAGTTTTCCTTTCAAACTTAAGCTAAATTTGTTCATTTAACAAATGTAAACTTTTAATAATCTTTGTAGTTAAATAAATATTTTATGATTAAGTAATAATAATATTTGGTTTAAGTTATCGTACTCAACAAAATATTTAATACTAATAATTTTAGTTCAAAATCTTTAATAATGTCTTAACAAAGTCATGGAGAAGAAATTTATTTAATTGGCAACTAAATTTTACAAATTATTAGTAAAAGGTTGGTAACCAGTGGGGCTCCGCGCGCTAACCCCAGATTTTCCATGATAACTCTGGGATTATATAAGATAACCGTTTATAGTATCTTTCCATGTATAAAATAATTTAGATGATGTTATACTTTTTATACCGTTATGCAGAGAAGTAAATCAATGATTTTCAATTTTTCCCCTTCAAAAATATGTTACGTAGGTGAATTTTCGATTTCTAAAAAAACTTTTTCCACCAGATTTATACTCGCGATCACGTGCATACGAGCCGAGTACCGTGTCGACTTATCTGCGAGCTGCCTCTGTTAGTAACCTATACATCACTACCTTCTATATTTCAGTTTGTAACTTCTTATTTTAATATTGAATTACTGTTTGTTTATAAATTTGTTTGAATATTTGTGGACTTACATTGATAAACCATCAAACAATTAATTTAATAAGTTTTTGCAAGCTTCGAAAATAGATTTGAGTTTTAGCTTATTTATATATTAATTAATGTTTCTTTAATTTTGTTAGTTTGTTATTTTTTTTAATAAATAAATTGATATTTTCTAAATTTTTACGCTTTTTTCAAAATTTTTTTTTCATAGGGTTTAGAGATAAAATTTTGGCTATCATTAGTTCATAAATATAAGGTTTCATGGATAAATTATTTTATTTTCATTACGTCTAATTATTTAAAAATTTCAGCTTGGATCATTACCACACAGATTTCGGCGTAATCAGCCACATCAACATATATCGTTTGCCGGATAAGTAAAAATTGATACATGGATGACCAAGTTTTTTTCAAAAATTTCCCCTACATTAATGCTACTTTCTTCTCGACTGACAAAAAATACATGATTCTATATATTTTTCTGAAATAAATATAATATCCCCACTCTTCTAATAACCCAATTATTATATACAATAAATAGTTTGGGCTGTAATTATTTGTTTTTCGTTCGGATATTAGGTTGAAGTATATTGGGTTACTTGGTTAAAGGAGCTAGAGATTCGTATTTATGCTTTTTTTCATATTATTTACAATAAGGTAATAAATAATAATTTATAATGAACATTGTAATCAAGCAAGTTGATTTGGTTATTTGGTTTGAGGTGCGTAGGTTTTGATTTATTTAAATAAAGTATTGAGATCAAGTGTACGTGTCTTATATCCAGTATCTTGATTGGTCATCGGTATTAGTGTTAGTAAACTTTTTTTTGTGTCCGCTATTGTAACACAAAGTAAGTTACTTACAGACATAGTAGTAGAGCATTGTATTAAAACACATATTTTCTGTTGGATAAATATGGAGCTTACTTGCCCTTAAGTCCAATTGGTTTTCTCTGTTGTGAAATGCATGTGATATTCAGCTAATGTTGTCTATTGATATCATGATTTAAATTATAATACACCTATGCAGTAAGGGTAATACACGGAAGGATAGTGCTCATCAAATATTGTATCAAAATAAAATTCCTTCCGATTGGTACTCCTTAGCCAATTACATTTTAGTCATAGTTTGCTAGACTACAGCGTAAACATTGTCTGCACATGCCTGGTTTATTTTTCACCATGTCCATAAGTCGGTCCTCTGTCGGATTCCCGTAATACAATATGAATATCCTATGTATATTACCCCGAAACCCAATAGACTACTCTGCTTACATTCTAAATTACTAAATAGATTATTTATTAACAAGCAGTGTGAGCTGAAATAGTATATTTCGTACCTGGTGGCGCATGTCGCCAGGGCGATCCCTGGGCCCCGCATGTCGCCAGGGCGATCCCTGGGCCCGAGGGCGTTTGCGAAGCAACGCCCGAGGGACTGTTGTGATCGCCCTGGTTGGATGCGCACCAGGTGCGAAGGCTATTTTTCCTACCGAGGGCGCAGTAAACGACCAAAGGTGACCAAAAACGCCCCGAGGTAGGAAAAGTCTATTTTGTTATTTGTTTATATGTGCTTTGAATTCATTTTATTTAAATCACGTATCTTTCTTAAGTGTTCGGATTTCGGGTAAGTATCTGTTTCAACAGCTGCATCACTGACGGTCAGGTTTTGTTTTTTTCCTGCCTTGGTACAGCAATGGCATATTATTGAGACAAGTATTTTCTTTTTGACAAATTTGGAGCTTTATTGCCTTAAAATCTAATTAGTTTACTCCCTTGTCAAAAGAATGTGCTCTTCAGCAAACCTTGTCTATTTACATCACGATCGAAAGTATAATACACCTATATAGTAAGTACAATACACGGTAATATATTGCTAATCACATTTTGTATGAAACAAACATGGTTTCCGATTGAGAGATCTTAGCCTATCCCTGCTCAGATATAGTTTGCTAGACTACAGTTCAATTATGGTTTACACACACCTCGTTTTTCTTGCATCATGTGCATTTATCGGTTGCTCTGCCCGATTCCGGCAGAATGGTGTTATTGGTAAATAAATGATCTGTTAATAGACAGTGTAAGACGGCAAGTTTATTTGGTTATTTGGTTGTAGGTGTTAAAGTTATATTTTATTTTTGGTTTGTAACGCTCGAGCGTACATGTGTTCTGTTATTAGTTTTATCAATTCTATTACTAATGGTCACGTTTTATTATTGTGCCCAGGGGCGGCACTAGGCTAAAAGTTGAGGTATGGAAAAATATGTTGGCTAAAAATCTAGTGTTTACAATACAATAACAACTTATACATATAATGATACATTATTTATATACCACACTATACTACTACGACTAACGACTATATTATTACACTATAAGACGGAATCGAATTTATTTACTGCAAAATATTGACGCCTGATGTTGTTTTTTACAATAAATGTGTTTAATAAAGATTCTAAATATATAGATTACTAGCTGCATCTGAATATATTTTTGATATGCTTATATCATTGAGTCTATTTTGTATCATGGTGTACCAAAGACCTTTTTTTAGAGGCAAAGAATCAAAAATGATCTCTTGTTTGTGCAAGAAGTATCGGGAATAGTTAACAAAATTCGGTCTTAATGTCATTCATGTATGTGTAAACGTATGGTTCCTACTTTGGTTTGATGTTGTGGTCCATAATGGTCTCGAATGTTGCTGGCTCGTTTGTCAATCCGTATGGCATGCGTACATATTGATACAATCCCTTACCGGGTACAGCGAAAGCTGTAAATTCTTTACTACTCTCATTCATGAAGATTTGATGATTTGCCTCACTAAGATCAATTTTCGATTTGTTACTGGCAATTTATCAAAAACATCATCCATTAGTCGCATGGGATAAGCGTTTTTTCGTGTAATTTCGTTAAATTTACGATAATCCATACAAAAACAAAATTTCCCATATGCCTTCGGCTGGAGAAGCGGACAGCTACACCATACGCTTTCCGATTCTTCGATGATATTTTCTGTCAACAACCGATCTATCTCATCGTACGCTATCTGCAGGACTTCGGGTGCATACCGTTGGGGACGTTGTTTAATTGGCGGGTGGTCTTGGACGTCAATACTGTGTTTGGCCACCATCCTGCTACCAAGCTCTTCCGGGCAGGGTACGATCAGATTGTCGAGAATTTTCGTCAGTTTGTGCTCCCGGAAGGGGTCATCGTTACCAATCCTACCGTAGCAGCGACCGCTGCTGGGCCAATCTGATCACTCCCCTCGCACTTAAATTATTTCCAGGGACTCGTGGGAGTACTCCATAAATCCTTACCGCAGTCTACAATAACTTAAAAATTTTTTTGAAAATAAATTCCAAAAATGGCTTTGTACTCCAATTCATCCGCTAATCCCAACGTTAACGTCTTGGTCGTTTTCCCGATTTTTAACGGAACCATTACTATGCCTTAAACTGCCGACATTTTTACATCCGCAACAAAAATCGTAGCGCGACAGGGTTGGAAATTCTTTAATCGCTTTGTAATTCCCTTTCCCAAATAATAGTGCACTACACCTTTATCCACTAGAACTTGCACTCTAATACCTGCGACATCTAGCGGTCAGTAGTGACATGGGTCCTCTGCCAGTGCCAAGACCTCTATCACCTTTTTAGTTCCAATTGTTCCCCACTCAAGTCCTCGATCCGTGGCGGACACTATATCAGTCGACGGTAGGAAACTCGGCTACAGCCGCTCCCGCCGCGCCGTCCATTGGTTCGGAAGTGAGTGTTTTTTCAACGTTCCCACTTCCTCGGCTCTCTCTGCGCGCACTGTTAACTGTGGAACTGATTCTCCTTTCCGCTTCGCTTATCCAGTGTACTATAGCAGTGGTAGTACTTAACCAATAACTTGGGAGAGCCGTTAGGGTTACTCGCAAAAATTCTTCCAGCCAACATACTCGCCAACTACTACAACTCTTCACATCGCTTAGTTTCCCTGCTAGCCATGTCAAAACTGTCAGTTCTGCAAGTCCTATCACTGAACAAATTCAAAAAAATCTCTGCCAGCCCTTATCATTAGTCTCTTTCAGTTTGTTTTCTATCACCTCTGAGTTATTTGGAGTCGCATCTGGCTTCGGCGAGGCGGCAGCGACTCCCACTGCCCCCCTCCTTTGCCGTTTCCCGGTCTTTCCGCACTACATTTAGGACGCTTATAACTATTGTCCCCAATCTTGCCGCACTTAGTACAGTACTCACGGTAGGGGCACCCATTTCGCCAGTGTCCGACATTCCGGCAAATGAAGCACGAACTGTCCTTGTTTTCCGTAGAGTTATCCACACTTGTATTTTTCGAACTATTACCTGTTGACTTGGTTGTTTGATCTTTTTCTTTAAAAACAGACGTTTGTGCCCTCTGGCACTGTTCCGTAGCCTCCTGTTTTGTTCGCATGATTGCTTTTAACGGAGCAAGCATTTCCTCTAGTTGCTGTTGTACACTCCGTTGCTGTCCCACCACTTCAGCCTCTCCAGCCTGTATACTTTCAGTCGGAGCAGTCAATGCTTTTATCAGCTGAAACTCAGTGTTTTCTCCGACACTAGAAGTGAAAGTATCTGCTACCGTGGTTAATTTCTTGGATGGTGTAGGTTTTCGGGACACAAATGATGTCACCGGGAACAAAGAATCCTCCTACGGCGGAGGCGGGCGGTATTCCTTGTCTTGCTGCTGAGTCAACTCAACACTTTTCCCCAATAGCAAAAAATCATGTGAAGAGCTAATTTGTGCCCTGGAAATCCTACCGCGGTAATGAAAGTGAAGATTTCTCTACGCCCGATTAATTTGTTCAAAAAGCGGTAGGAGTGGGTAAATCTTATCTAGCAAGGTTCGTAGCTTAGACAGGTAACTTGCAATGTCTTCATGCGGTGCCTGCGTACGCTTTTCGGCCTCCCTATTCACCCTACCCTGCACATCATAGATTCCGTACTGCAGCTAGAAAGCAGTGATAAAATCACCCACAGTACGCCAGTGGTATTTTTCCCGTCGGAGCCAATAGCTTGTTTCTGCATCAAACACCGCCGGCCATACTCTCAGTAACTCTTTCAATGACAAATTATACATAGTTACGCGTAAACGCGTCGAAAAATCCTCCGGGTCATTTTTGGCGATACCCCGAAATTCAATGTTCCAACGGACCAACAGATTTAGAGTATATTTTTCATACCGGATCTGTAACTTACGTTGGTGCGCCGTCGCACAGTGGACTATTATGAAATTTTTTTTTCAAAACCCAAATCTCAAGAACGAAAAAAGATTGACCGATAAATTTTTTTTTAAATTAAAGCTTATCAAATTGTAAAACATGGAGAATTATCAAGAACACCTATACAGTCGATCCTAACCTCAAAATCTAGGTTATGTTAGCGATTTTTATCTAATTTTGTATTATATTGTGAGATACGAGCTTTCGAACTACTGAAATGTCCATAAACTTAGGATCTTAACAAAAAAGACATGAGTATGAGATGTTCCAATGCAAGTTTTTGAAAATGCTGCATCCAATATGGCACCTGGGGCCCTGTTTGAAATTAGTCTTTATAACCTAGCATTCTAAAAAATTAATAAGATTGACTAATGGATTTTTTTATCAATTGAAGCCTATTTAATTCGAAATAATGAATAAATATCTAGAAAACTCCCATACAGTTGATTCTAACCTCAAAATCAAGGTTATGGTACCTTTTTCTTTTTTTTAATTATTGTATTATATTTTCATAAACAAGCTTTTAAACTCATGAAATCTTCATTGGCTTGGAACTTATACGAAAAAGTTATATGTATACGATGTCCGAAGGATAATTTTTCAGAATGGTTGATCCAATATGGCGCCCAGTGCCCTGTTTGAAATTATTCTTTAAAACCTAGCATTCTAAAAAATAGATAAGATTAACCAATAGATTTTTTTTAAGTTGAGCTTATTTAATTGGTAATGAAGGATAATTATCTGGAAAATCCCTACACGGTAGATCTTAACCTTAAAATCTAAATTGTGTTACCTTTTTCTTTTTAATTTTTGTATTATGTTTTGATATACGAGCTTTTGAAATAACAAAATCTCCACGAATTTAGAGCTTGAATGAGAGAGACATAAGTACAAGATGTTCCAATGCAGATATTTTAAATCGGTGTACTCAAAATGGCGTGCCCGGAGCTCCGTTTGACATCTATCTTCAAAACCTAGCATCTTAACTGTTCAACAAGATAGAGTCATGGATTTTTTTTTATATTTAGGCCTATATCATAGGGAATGAAGAAAAATTATCGAGAAAACGTCTATGCAGTTGTTCCTAACCTTAAAATCTAGATTATGTTACTATTTTTTTCAACGTTCACGTTTTAATTCAATATATATTAACTTGATCACGACCATGTCCATAAATAGCCTACAACCAAATGATTCAGCACACTTATCCGTTAATAAACAAATCATCCCTAACAAATAACCTTTAACCAAATGCGCTGGCACGCTTTTCAACTATTGAATATACCATTCATAGTATATTACGTGTTACCCAATGACATGGATTCTGGTAGTACTAAGTGTGAAGTTAAAAAGTCCTAACGGTAGCTCTGTTGTAAAAATTCATTCTCTTGAGATAGGACCCCATTAGGTTGAGTTCCCCTATAATTTTTCTTCATTCCCAATCAAACAGGCCTCAATATTAAAAGAATCCATGATTCTATTGTATTTAATATTCAAAAGGCTAGATTTCAAAGATAGATCTCAAACAGGGCACCGGGTGCATTATTGAATTCAATATTTTTGAATATAAACATTGGAACGTCTTGTACTTATGTCTCTTTTGTCCAAGTTCTAATGTCATGGATATGTCATTAGTTCAAAAGCTCGTA
The DNA here is from genome assembly GCA_030522625.1 of Copidosoma aretas. Lineage (NCBI taxonomy): Eukaryota > Metazoa > Arthropoda > Insecta > Hymenoptera > Encyrtidae > Copidosoma > Copidosoma aretas. The sequence goes on along the minus strand of JAPYYV010011610.1, from coordinate 5,180 downwards.
TATAAAAACATAATAAAAAAATTGAAAAGAACGGTAACATAACCTAGCTTTTAAAGTTAGGATCTACTGTCTAAGTGTTTTATAGATAATTATGGTTCATTTTCACTTAAATAGGCTTACATTTAAAAAAAATCCATTAGTTAATCTTACTTAGTTTTAAAGATTTAAAGTTTTTGAGGTAAATCTGAAACCGGGCACTGGACACCATCTTGAATCCACCATTCTGAAAAATTATCCTTCGGACATCTTGTACATATAACTTTTTTGCGTAAGTTCTAAGCCCATGAGGATTTCATGTGTTTGAAATCTTGTTCATCAAAATATAATACAAACATTAAAAAAAAAAGAAAAAGGCACCATAACCTTGATTTTGAGGTTAGGATCAATTGTATAGGACTTTTCTAGATATTTATTCATTATTTCGAATTAAATAGGCTTGAATTGATAAAAAAATCCATTAGTCAATCTTATTAATTTTTTAGAATGCTAGGTTATAAAGACTCATTTCAAACAGGGCCCCAGGTGCCATATTGGATGCAGCATTTTCAAAAACTTGCATTGGAACATCTCATACTTATGTCTTTTTTGTTAAGATCCTAAGTTTATGGACATTTTAGTAGTTCAAAAGCTCGTATCTCACAATATAATACAAAATTAGATAAAAATCGCCAACATAACCTAGATTTTGAGGTGACGATCGACTGTATAGGTGTTCACAATAATTTTTCTTGTTTCACAATATTATAAGCTTTAATTTAAAAAAAAATTTATCGGTCTATCTTTTTTCGTTCTTGAGATATTAGGTTTTGAAAAAAAAATTTCAAAATAGTCCACTGTGCATTGGCTGGGAAACATCTACTTGAGCTTCCCCTCCTCGCGCTAAATGGCCCGTGGGAAAAAACCGGTAACTGTCTCGCGACCCCGGGTCGGACTGTCGTTAGTGTGCCGGGAAATAACCCGACCCATGACTATGCACATCCAACCGAGGTTGGCTCGCGCTCTCAGTTGTCGGTAGTGGCATACTTGTATAATCTGTAAATGGGTGCGAAGGTGAAAATTGCGCCGGTAATAATGGTATCCCATGAGCCTGTCGAGAATTAGCACCTGAATTGTATGAATAAACAGAAGAATGTGCTTGGGGCATGTTGGGCACCTGAGATGCCATCACGGGATCACGTTCGAGTCTACTCGCACGTCGGTGTACATAATCATCACCCTGACGAATTGTCTCATAATAACCCGGCTCTGTGCCGTACCTCTGTCCACCGGCTGTTGGAACTTCACGGCGGTGGTCAGTAGGATTTCTGTCCGACCAAGTCACCCGACGTTCGTCTGCAGCCACCAGTTCTTGAACTCTGCCTCCCAACTCTTCATCACGGTTGTTACTACCAAGTGTCGACCGTGCCCCTAAATTTTGTTCCACGCCTGCCCCTTGCATCCTCTGCACCGCTCCTACAGTTTCACCGGTAGCCTCACTTGCCCCTTGATTCTTGTCCGAAACTGCCCCATGCTGTATGTGCGCGGTTCCTATGTTTCCCCTGGCGGCTCAACTAGCCCCCATTGCGAGTGCCAAGTTTGCCCTAGGTCCTAGTACTGAGCCTGCCCCAAATACACTGAACGACCTGTTAGAATGATTCCGAACTCTCTTTTGCGTCGGCCACTCAAATGCTTGTCTGTAAGCCTGAGAAGCTTGCTGGTAACTGTACTATAGTGCGTCCTGTCCATCTGGCACTACCGATAGCATTTCGATACGATTTCATTGCATTTCTGTACTCTCGAGATCACGATGTAACTGACCGCTTACTACCTCGCGGAATCGTTGAGGTGCCGGTGATGACGTATTGTCGCGATTAGTTCTCGACGCACTAGTCTCTCCTTCCGATGACCCATTATGTGATTCGTTAGGAAAAAACAGGGTTTCGCGGCGTTCCGACCTGTGCCTCTCTTCCGAGAGATCAATTGCGGAAATATCGCCTCCTCCTTGTGCAACTTCGTAATTCCCCTAACTTCCACTACTGGACATCGGCCCGAAGTATTTCTGATATAAAAATTCCTGCAACGTACTCCTGGCTTACAACACGGAACCGTTACTTGTTGGACCAGCAGTATCAAATATTGGAAAACTTGTCTGGTCTCGTCTGTGTACTGTTTTACTGTGTCCTTAATTACTTTTCCTCCTGTCTTTTGCTTCAAGACCTCCAATTCGTCCCGCCTGTTTATACTAGCACTAAAATAAACTCCAAGTCCTTTAACGAAACCGTCATATTTATTTGCGTGTACTAACCCTACACTATACGAGAGAGAAAGAAAAAACTGCAAATTTTACTCGTGACGAATCAGTGATGAACTTCTGCAGATTTCAATAGTATTTGTTAAGAGGGTTGTCAGTCAAAGAAAAAAAAAACAAGGATGGGATGATAACCTGTATCTTGAAATCCAGTTATACTCTGAGTAAATTGCGTCCCTATACATGATCTCGTACATACACTTTGTACTTGATACGGAATCGAGCCTATATATGATGTAATAATTTTGTAATGGACAATATTAATTAATAGTATGTAATAATAAATACATTGAATAAAGTGATATATACATCAAGAACAACAACATCTAGAGGCATCGAGCAGCCAATGTATCCATACGTATACACAAAATGTTAATAATGCGGCCAGGCAGTACGCGGGAGCGAACCTACCTGCCGAAGCATACAGTGTGCATCCAAAATGGTCGCCGCCGAGCACCGTGCCAAGCTTTTTCCGAGAGCAACTAGTCGAGCGCCATATGACACGTCATGCCTTGCTCGTCTTTAATTAGACAGCAAAACATGACATGCGTGGAATTATCAAATTACTAACAAAGGACTGGAAGGATAAAGCAGATATTATACTTAACTGCATGCATCACTCATTAATATAGCAAATCCACAGAACAAATCAATCGTATATTGATTCAACTTTAATACAAAAAAGTAAAATAAGTATCAATAGCCATACTATCTGACCTCCTAATTAACTGTAGTCAACTCCAGCCCCACCGGTGTGGGGTCGGCAGTTGCTGCTTGGTACGATGCCCCGGGTTTTAGAATATAAGGGAGGGAAATAGCCTACCATATGCACACAAGTCAGCGAGCACACAATACTACTGATGCCGGCACGAGAAAGTCCGACGAGCAGGCGGTGTCTGGGACGCTCCTGGAGATGCTTCCGCTACAGCTGTCTCAGTTGGTGCCGGACATAAGTGTATATTCCTTTTGTTGTCAGTACACGCCTTGCTTCCGTTATTGGTTAGCACGTGGTGCTCAATTATCGCACAATATCTCAAGTACTACCGTACGCGGTGCGGACTAGCGGGAGAGTGGCTCTCTTGCCGACTCACGTGTACCACTTTTCTAGTATACCTATATGTCGGTGACTCAACGATGTTGGGGGGTTGTGTAAAACGATTTGTCTATAGTACTACTAATAGTCACTTTTTATTGTTGTGCCTCTGTCAATTAGCCAAATAAGACGTGTGTGCAAACCGTGATTGCGCTGTATCCAAGCGGTGACACCCACTTTGTTTTTTTTTGCATCATGTGTATGAATCAGTTGCACTGCCCGATTCCTGCAATAGGGTGGTATTTATTAGGGTACAATGTAGGGTATTATCCCCTGTACTTTATTCCAAAACCCAAAATACTTCTCTGCTTACACTCTTAGTAAATAAATGATCTTTAAATAAAAAGTGTAAGCATGCTAGTCCATTTGGTTATTTAGTAGTAGGTGTTTAAGTTATATTCTATTTTTATTTCGTAACGCTCGAGCGTACAGGTGTTCCGATATGAGTTTTATCAGTTGTATTACTAATAGTTACGTTTTATTGATGTGCCTCTATCTATAAGCCAAATAAGACGTGCAGGGAAAAAAGAAAATCCCGAGGAGCTGTGAAGGAGCGGCTTCAGCTGCAATCGGTTTCTATCGGCAATGTTCGACAATGTTGGGGAGTTGGGTGAAAGGATTAATCTGTAATCAAAATAATTCGTCTGTTTTCCGAAGACTTCGACGCGACTGTGTCTTTTGGGTGACGTCGGCCATCTCCGCCAGTTGGGGGGGGGATTCATAAGACTTCAATAAATTTTACGTCCTTGCGGATTGTTAGGTAACTAAGGGATATCTTTACGAAAACGAGAGGCATGGGGCGGCGGTGGCGTGAAAGGATGTGTAGAGGCTACATGCTCAAACGTAAGGTAAAAATTAGGTAAAAATATACCAATATTTCATGATTTTCTATAGTAAGTCTGACCTACCATGCCCCCTTTCTTTTCTATCTATGCCACCTCGCCCTTTTTCAGTTTTCCCCCTACTGCCTCCCCTCATTTTGACCGTAGCCCCACACGTCCTTTTACGCCACCCCATGCCCCTCATTTTCGTTAGGTTATCCTTACTCACCTGAAAATCCGCAAGTACTTAGAATCCATCTAAGTCTAATATACCCCTCCCCCACACTGCCCCTTAGCATTTTAACCATAGCCAAAGATGGCCGATGTCACCAGAAAAACACATTCTTGACAAAGCCTCCCAAAAACAGACAAATTATTCCGATTACAGGTGAATCATTTCACTAAAGCCCTGGATCATCGTCGTACATTACAGAAAACAACCGACTGCAGCTTAAGCCGCTTCTTTACCATCACAGCCCCCTGGGATTTTCTGTTTTTACCGCACGTCTTATTTGCCTATTAGACAGAGGCACAACAATAAAACGTGACCATTAGTAATACAACTGATGAGACAGATAACGTAACACCCGTACGCTCGAGGGTAACGAAGTAAAAATAAAATATAACTGCGACACCTACAACTAAATAGCCAAATGGACTCGCCCGCTCAGACTGTCTATTTAGGTAGCTCCTTTGCGAAAACCTACGGAATGAAATATGTTTTATTTGATAGATTTTGATCCGCTCAATCCGACGGTGTCCTTGTTTATACCCCGAGCGGGACAAAATCTCGAGATATTTGAGGTCAAAGTTGTACTTTTTAACATGAGCTCATATGCCAGAACATTTAAAACTCAGCTTTACAGGCATTTTCCAACACACAATAAAAAACCTGAGCAGACATATTATGATGTACTTGTAGAAAAATCTCCGTTTTTCTTAATTCTGTCCTGCAAAATGCTGGTAACGGGGCATTTTT